>CAXKVI010000003.1:357260-652869 GCA_964058755.1 Campiglossa producta | reverse complement strand
GTAAACCCTTCTCAGTGTCCATTTATGCATATATTTATACTTCCATATAGAACATTTCTTTTAATTTCAATGCTAACTTATATGAAAGATTTGCGAATTTTAGGACTTGGTGTGAAACCTATGAAAGAATTTTCTATGCTTAATGCACGAATATTTTTTCATTTTAAACATTTAAACTCTTTGTTGCTTTTGACTTGTAGTCTATTGCTGTAAATACCGACGGTATTGTGAAGCAATTTTCGGGATTGTATGGCCTAAGGTGTTAGACCTTCTAGCATACAAGTCACTACAGTGTTGTGAGTTCGACTCTCACAATGCCGGGAAAGAAAAGTCCATGAAGAGATGTAATTCCAGTATCATCGAAACATATGTCGGCTTGTCTGGTTCCTGCAGCGCGTGGGTAAATTTTTCTCAAAAAACACATTTTCATACAATCCCGAAAATTGCTTCACAATACCGTCGGTATTTACAGCAATAGACTACAAGTCAAAAGCAACAAAGAGTTTAAATGTTTAAAATGAAAAAATATTCGTGCATTAAGCATAGAAAATTCTTTCATAGGTTTCACACCAAGTCCTAAAAATTCGCAAATCTTTCATATAAGTTAGCATTGAAATTAAAGAAATGTTCTATATGGAAGTATAAATATATGCATAAATGGACACTGAGAAGGGTTTACCTTCAAGCTGGGTAGTGGCCTAAGGTGTTAGACCTTCTAGCATACAAGTCACTACAGTGTTGTGAGTTCGACTCTCACAATGCCGGGAAAGAAAAGTCCATGAAGAGATGTAATTCCAGTATCATCGAAACATATGTCGGCTTGTCTGGTTCCTGCAGCGCGTGGGTAAATTTTTCTCAAAAAACACATTTTCATACAATCCCGAAAATTGCTTCACAATACCGTCGGTATTTACAGCAATAGACTACAAGTCAAAAGCAACAAAGAGTTTAAATGTTTAAAATGAAAAATATTCGTGCATTAAGCATAGAAAATTCTTTCATAGGTTTCACACCAAGTCCTAAAAATTCGCAAATCTTCATATAAGTTAGCATTGAAATTAAAGAAATGTTCTATATGGAAGTATAAATATATGCATAAATGGACACTGAGAAGGGTTTACCTTCAAGCTGGGTAGTGGCCTAAGGTGTTAGACCTTCTAGCATACAAGTCACTACAGTGTTGTGAGTTCGACTCTCACAATGCCGGGAAAGAAAAGTCCATGAAGAGATGTAATTCCAGTATCATCGAAACATATGTCGGCTTGTCTGGTTCCTGCAGCGCGTGGGTAAATTTTTCTCAAAAAACACATTTTCATACAATCCCGAAAATTGCTTCACAATACCGTCGGTATTTACAGCAATAGACTACAAGTCAAAAGCAACAAAGAGTTTAAATGTTTAAAATGAAAAAATATTCGTGCATTAAGCATAGAAAATTCTTTCATAGGTTTCACACCAAGTCCTAAAAATTCGCAAATCTTTCATATAAGTTAGCATTGAAATTAAAGAAATGTTCTATATGGAAGTATAAATATATGCATAAATGGACACTGAGAAGGGTTTACCTTCAAGCTGGGTAGTGGCCTAAGGTGTTAGACCTTCTAGCATACAAGTCACTACAGTGTTGTGAGTTCGACTCTCACAATGCCGGGAAAGAAAAGTCCATGAAGAGATGTAATTCCAGTATCATCGAAACATATGTCGGCTTGTCTGGTTCCTGCAGCGCGTGGGTAAATTTTTCTCAAAAAACACATTTTCATACAAATCGAGAAAAAAAATTTTTCGATTTTTTTCATTAGCACTACTTAATTACGGTTATTAAACGGGAATTATCTGCGCAAATGATTTTAAATTTAGAATCGAATTGAATTGTTCTCGAGGGTGGTAGTGCTAACTTGACCGTCAAGTTAGCACTACTAGGGGTTATTTTTAAAAAAAATCGAGAAAAAAAATTTTTCGATTTTTTTCATTAGCACTACTTAATTACGGTTATTAAACGGGAATTATCTGCGCAATTGATTTTAAATTTAGAATCGAATTAAATTGTTTTCGAGGGTGGTAGTGCTAACTTGACGGTCAAGTTAGCATTACTAGGGGTTATTTTAAAAAAATGAAAAACGGTAATTTTTTGGATTTCACGGTGTGTTAACGGTTAAAAAGCGGGAATTAATCCCATATAGTAATATTAATTTTTTCAAAGTTGTAGTGCTAACTTGACGGACATAAAAAAAACCTAAAAAATGCACTAGTAGGAGAATTAGATAAACCAAAACAACCTATGGCCCGAATCACTTCCGTATTAAGTCCATTTTCTGTCTTCCTCCCCTGGACTATGTTCTTTCTTTAGAAATTTTTGGGATCTGATCCTAATACAACTGAATTTATGTTATATACAATGAAATTCAGAGCCAAGCTATGAATAATGCTGAAATGCGCTTCCTATCTAAATGCACATCACACGTGTAACGTAACAGTCCCTTTTTTGTAAAGTAACACAGACAAATTTTTTTCAGTGAATTTTTTTTCAATTATTACATACTTATTAAACCTTAAATATTAGGTCTGTTTACTGATCAAAAAAGGTTCAGAGCAGGTTAGAGCAGAGCAGAGCACGGCAGCTGTCAAAATAGAAATAGAGCAACTCGAGAGCAGAAATGCCATAAAACCCTTGAATCTCGATAGTTTCTATTTATTTGGTTGTTTTGTTTAAATCCTTGGAGTGTAATGGGGTGTGGCTGTTGTGCGACCTTGCCCAATCCCGACTCTTGCGTCCTCGTTCGTACACTCTGGGCAACGTGAGCTATCTAGGCTCGCGGCATAAAGAGAGGGAGCCCCGGTGGGGCCACTCTGACATACTTGGTTTAAGAGCTCACCGAGGTCTTTTGCGCAGCGTCTGTTCACCATGAGGTGCGGCTGCAAGCGGGTGTCTGTCCTGTAGCAAGCGGCTCGCTATTAAATGTGTGAATATTTTTTATCAAAATCCCGGAGACGGGTTGTGCGCTGGGTTTGGGACCCGCCACGTAAACAACTTAATTCCAATGAAAACTAATGTACCAAAGCCTCGGATGAGAACCCCCTTTAATGTTGAAGACCCGGCAAAACGAATAAGGAATAATGATTTGGATATTAGGGCATGTACCGGGAATGTCCGGACCCTTTCAAGGGACGGTACCGCTGCCCGACTGGTTGATGTCCTCGTAGGCGCAAATCACCGCCCTGCAGGAAATGCGATGGACGGGGCAAGGAAAGACGACCATCGGTCCTTGTGACGTATACTATAGTGGCCAGGCACGCGGCAAAGCGCGTGGTGTAGGATTCGTGGTGGGGAATAGACTTCGCCACCAAGTATTAGCGTTCACTCCTGTGGACGAGCGTATCGCTGCGATCCGCATCAAAGCGAGGTTTTTCAACATAACATTTATCTGCGCCTATGCGCCGACTGAGTAGATGGACGACGCAGAGAAGGACTCCTTCTACGATAAACTTGAACAGACAAAATCGTGCTAGGCGACTTTAATGCCAAGGTGGGCAAGGAAGGAGTCTGTGGTCAGTTGGAAAATTCAGTCTCCACGATATAACATCCCCCAACGGCACTAGGTTGATTGACTTCGCCGATGCTCGCAATATGGTCATCAGTAGTACCAGGTTCCAGCATAAGCGAATACACCAAGCCACATGGCTGTCCCCTGATCAAAGAACTAGACACCAGATTGATCATGTCATGATCGACGGCAGCCACAGCTCCACCGTTCTGGACGTGCGTACCCTACGTGGTCCCAATATCGACTCGGACCATTATCTTGTTGCAGCCAAGATACGCACACGCCTCTGTGCAGCGAAGAAGGTGCGCACAGTAACGGAAGGAAAGTTTGACGTCGAGAAGCTGCGCATGACACAGACAGCTAATAATTTCTCCACTCGACTCTCACACCTGCTATCAGAGGGCAATCCTCGACCTAACGATGTAACCGAGCAATGGAAGCATATCTCTCACTCATTGCGTACCGCCGCTGAGGCCACTATAGGGTTTCAACGAGCCCGCAAGAACAACTAGTACGATGAGGAATGTATCACTGCCTCGGACAAAGAGTGTGTGAGTGTGAGGAGCTTGAGATGCTGGCTGACAGGAATGATGCCCGAAAATTCTATGAAAAGATCCGGCGGATGACGGAAGGTTTAAAGACCGGGGCAAGTTCCTGTAAGGACAATAACGGCGTCCTGGTAACCGACGTACAGAATGTACTTAAATTATGAAGGGAGCACTTCTCCTCACTGCTAAATTACGAGGGAGACGTTGAACCCGATACCCCAATCCCTGACGATGGAAAAGTCGTCCCACCACCTGACTATGTTGAAGTGAGGATAGCTACATCCCGGCTCAAAAACAACAAATCGCCTGGGAAAGACGGACTACCCGCCGAGCTGTTCAAACACGGAGGCGAAGAGCTGGTAAAGAGCATGCATCAGCTCTTATGCAGAATATGGTCGGATGAGTGCATGCCTCCAGATTGGAAATTTTTTCACTAAATAGATATCAGCATTTAGCGCTATGTTAATCTTAACATATAAAATGCCTTAACTTTTTCTTATACCTATAGTATTTTTATATTCGCTGTAATATTTTTTTCTTGTATTTGAAATTTTATTCACTATGTAAATATGTAGGTGTAAGCAAAAATTATTAATAAATTGAATTGAATTGAATTGAATATAAGTGTGCTCTGCCCAATCCACAAGAAAGGCGATCCCGCTAACCCCACCAACTACCGCGGAATCAGTCTTCTTAATATCGCATATAAGGTTCTTTCTAGCGTGTTGTGTGAAAGGCTGAAGCCCATCGTAGACAAACTGATTGGACCTTATCAGTGTGGCTTTAGACCTTGTAAGTCTACCATCGACCAGATTTTCACGATACGATGGAGAAGACCCATGATAAAAGAATCGACACTCACCATCTCTTTGTCGATTTTAAAGCCGCTTTTGACAGCGCAAAAAGGAGTTGCCTGTATGCCGCCATGTCTGAATTTAACTTCCCTGCAAAGCTTATACGGCTTTGCCAAATGACGTTGAGCACCACCAACAACTCCGTCAGAATCGGGAAGGACCTCTCTGAGCCATTTGAAACCAAACGAGGCTTCAGACAGGGCGACTCCCTTTCGTGCGATTTCTTTAACCTGAGCTAAAGCGCCATGGCACAATCTTCTACAAGAGCGTGCAATTGCTGGCGTATGCCGATGATATTGATTTCATTGGCCTTAACAGCCGCGCCGTAAGCGCTGCTTTCTCTGGGTTTGATAAGGAAGCGAAAAAAGTGGGTCTTGCGATGAACGAGGACAAGACGAAGCATCTGCTGTCATCAAAGAAAGAATCGGCGCACCTGCGCCTTGGCAGCCAAGTCACCGTTGATAGCTACAAGTTTGAAACGGTGAGAGACTTCATCTATTTGGGAACCAGCATTAACACCGAAAATAATATCAGTCTAGAAATCCAACGAGAATCACCCTTGCCAACAAGTGTTACTTTGGACTAAGTAGGCAATTGAGAAGTAAAGTCCTCTCTCGACAAACAAAGATCACGCTCTATAAGTCTCTCATAATAAGAGTCCTGATGTACGGCTCGGAATCATGGACAGTGTCAAGAGAAGATGAGATGGCCCTTGGAGTATTTGAGAGAAAAGTTCTCCGGAAGATTTATGGTCCTTCCCGTGATGCCAATGGCGAGTATCGAAGGAAATTTAACGATGAGCTGTACGAGATTTACGCAGACCTGACCATAGTTCAGCGGATTAAAGCCCAAAGGCTCCGCTGGCTGGGTCATGTTATGCGAATGGACAAAGAAGCACCAGCACAGAAAGTTTTTCTATCGACACCCGAATTCGGCAGCAGAGGAAGGGGGAGACCTCGACTGAGATGGAAACAACAGGTGGAGGATGATATCGCTAAAAAGGAATGACTGGCGTGCTTTGATACGAAACGGCCAAAATCGCCTAGGCGGTTAAGCGTCATTATGACGCAAGCCAAGATTAGTTTAAATCCTCAAAATTAAGGCAAACACACGTTTACTAAAATGTTGCTTTTCTTGCAAGCTAGTTTTTTTTTAGTTTTTAAAAATTTATTTTTTCTTGACTGACAATTGCTTCTCTGCTCTAACTTACTCCACAAAAAAAGCTAGAGCAGAAATTTGTGATTTGGATTACTCTAGTTTTGTTTTGAGCGTACTCATGAAACAAAAGATAGAGCAACCTAGAGCAAGAAAAGTGTTCATTAAACACAATTTTGTGAAATATCTAGACCTGGCGTAAGGTAGAGCAGCTCAATAAACAAACCTATTATATAATACATGTTGGAAATAATCTGATAGAAGCGCAAACTTTTTCAAAAATGTAAAGGAACTTCGAAACCTACTTCCAAATGTGCAACAGTCCATACAAAGTCGTCCATAACTCCTAAATTAAAAGGCATACATAAATTTTCATATCTTGTAGATGTTTATGCCGAATATATAGAAAGTTTCCAAATCGATCTCTTTTTGTAGTAGGTAGTTTGTATTGAAAAGTGCGATTTTGGCCATATGTGAATTCAGGCCTGATAATTTCCGACCAGATATTTTAATACTTATTTTGAAATAGTTGTACTTTAAATAGTTAATCGGTTTTAACATTTTTTTATTTTAAATCGTGAAAATGTGTTTTTAATGAGTCAGAAAAAAAACGGAGCTTCATCTATCGCGAGTATGGATGCCTTTGAACTCTTGATTTACAACGTACTATATTTCCTCAATTACCTATAACGCCCCAATCATGTATGTCGATCTGCGGTATGACTAAGGCCCGGTTTTCCAGTGGAAGTTTAAACCACAGAAAGTGAGCGTTTAAGCTAAGTTTAAACTCGCATTGCAGAATGCAAAAGCATGGCTGCCACGTTTTATGATTCATCTTAGGAAATCTATAGGTTATGACGACAGAAGTTAACCGCTGGTTAAACTGTTGCAAATCGATATACATGATGAGGCTGTAAATTACCCTTTCACAACTCAAAACAACCTTTCCGTTTCAGGCACAGAACCATGTATATAAGGAAAAGATACAAGAGTTAGAGAAAAAGATATCTCAGTTAACAATAGGTAAGTATCTATAGTAAGCAACAACTGTGAGGTCGAATGATATTTGCTGGGCCTTTACAAGTTAAACAGATGGATTCCATCTACGAAAACCTTTCGTTGGTGCCTTTGCAAAACTGTCCATATCCACTTAAAAAAAATATCATGAATAAAATTGTCAATTTCTGTCTGTCAGTCTATATGTTTGTACGGGTATCACTCAAAAACTGCTGAATGGAATTGCATGCGGCGCTAAGTACTGCATTATTAGAACTCTAACTTAAGATAAATCTTATTTCGATAACACGACCGATCGGCCTCTAATTTGAGAGCTTGTGTATTTACTGAAATAACAGCATTCGGTCCGAGCCATACCTATGCTGTCGGGGGAACTCGTTTGATACTTATATAAAAAACATTGCTTCGCACTTAAATGTTTTGAGTCTGGTGTTTGGTGCTGGCGACCAGTCTATAGGCAGAGTTGCAAAGGTATCCGCTTTTCGTAGTTACTCACCTTGGACCTTAAAAAGGTGTATATTTTAATGAAAAAAAAACACTTCATTTATAGAATCTACGACTACTTCCGCTCCGTCCACAGAAGATGTCACTGCTGCTGTTACTGCAGCAACAGAGGCGGCTAGTGCCAAAATCACAGAACTTACTTCCCAATTACAAAAACAAAAAAGCGAATATGAAGCGCGTCTTGTGTCCGTTGAAGATGAACAGAAACGACTACAGGAAAATATCGATTATCTGCGAACTGAAAACGAATCATTACAAAAAGAGTTGGTCGATAAGGATGAGAGTCTGGAAAAATATTCGTTATCAGCGTGTGGAGTCCAAAACTTGCAGCATGAACTAGACTTAATCAAAGGAGAGGCCGAGAAGGAGCGCAAGCAATTAGAGGCCGACCTTGAACTAAAACTACAGGAGAAAGATGCTCTGTTAAACACGTTACGCGCTGAACTTACGGATCAAAAAAATACAGTATCAACCTTAGAGGGTGAACGTTCGAATGTCGAAGATGAATGCGAGATTTTGCGATCGGAATGTAAAACCCGAGACTCACAGCTGCAAGATTTTAACCAACAGCTGGCAAAGCTTAAGGCGGAACTGAGCATGCAAAAGGCAGAGAATGCGACACTCGAGGAATTGCTGAAAGCCCAACAGACTGGAACGGTGCAGGGGAAAACACAACTGGAAGAGAAATTGTTGGAAATAGAGAAATTGAAAGAGGATGCTCTTAAGTTGAAAGGTGCAAAAGAACTTGCAGAAAATCAACTTAAAACTGCAAGCGAAGACCTGAAAAAGCTGTCGGAGTTGCAAACGAGCTTTGAGGCCAAGCTACAGGCGGCCACAAGCGCAGAAGAGGACAAGGTAAAAGCAGTGGCTCAGATGGGCATGGTCATGGAAGCATTGAAAAAACAAATCACTGAAATCACAGTTGAAAACGAAAATCTCAAGGCAGAATTGAAAAAGGAACAGGAAACTCGCGGCGTTGCCAATGCCAAAGAAGCGGAGCTCCTCAAGTCGCTACAGGAAAAAGAACTGCTGCATAAAGAAAATCTTGCTGAAATAAAGAAGACCAATGCGAGTTTGGAGGAGAACTTGAGGCAAGAACAAAAGAAATCCCAAGAAAGTTTAAGCGAGAAAGTGAAAGAGGTTGAAGCGCTCAATGCCGATATTGCCCAATTGCAGCAACGAGTTAAAACTTTGGAGTGTGATTCGTCAGCGAGTGTACAACAACTAAGCGCTAAAATTAACGAGCTCGAATCGCAAGCCAAATCACTTAAGGACGATGTAGACACTAAAAAGGCTGAGCTCAAAGCGCAATCCGACGCTTATGCTCAGCAAGAACGGGTTTTGACTGAAAAAACCGAAGAGCTATTGTCAACCTCGACTGTGCTGGAAACAACCAGCAATCTGGCGAATAAACTAAAGCTGGAACTTGAAACATCTCTTGCCAAATGTGTGGACTTGGAGTTGTCCAATAAGACACAAACCGAGCACTGCGCCCAGCAACAACTTGAAATTGGCGATCTGACGCGCAAGTTAGAAAGCCTAAATACGAAATGTGATAATTTGAACACACAAAATGAGTTTTTAGAAAACGACCTGCGATCTGCGCGCTCAGCCAACACTGAGCTTCAAACCGAAGTTCGCAGACTGAATGAAGAGCTTGCGCTGCGTCAAAAGAATTTACTTGAATTGCAAACGAGTAGCAACGATGGACGGCTGAAATTGGAAGGCCAGTTGGAGGAGCTCTCACAGAAGCTGGCAGTTGCAACGAGGGACTTGGAGGAGCAGCAGGCAAACACTGAACGCACGCGCAATGAAGTCACCAAAAAGAATTCCGAGTTGGCTGTGCTCGATGAGAAGGCGATCAAACTTGAGCTGGCACTCAGTGATAGGGAACGCCAATACGAGAACTTGCAGGGCAAGTATGAATCTTTGGTCACACAAAACAAAACTCTTGAACAAGATTTAATAACGCTCCGTACTACGTCCACTGATTCGAACGCTGAGCTTTTGAAGATAACACAACAAGTAGCAGTTAAGCAAAAAGCCTACGATGAGCTTTTGGACAAAACCAATACGGAACGTACGAGCCTCGAGAGCCAGCTGCAGGCCAGCCAGCAGCGCATCGATACTTTGTGCTGCCAGGTAGAAACGCTCACAGAAGAAATAAAAAGCGCCACTGAAGTGAATTTCAAGCGCATTGAAGCACTCAAACTGGAACAAGAGAAATCTGGCAAACAAGAATTGGAATTGGGCGATCTATCACGCAAGCTCGAAGCGCTCACAGCAAAATGCGCCGGTTTGGAAAGTGGAAATGCGAATCTACAAAAAGACTTGGCGGCGCTAAGAAACTCATCAACGGCTTCAAGTGCTGTGGTAACTCAATTGAACGAGGAGCTCACACAGAAGCAGAAGTTGCTGCAGGACTTCACCGATAAATCAGCCGCCGAACGCTTACAACTTGCCAATCAATTGCAGGAACTACAACAACGGCTTGAAGCTAGTCTGCAGGACACAGAACATGTGCGAGCTGAACTGCAGGCTGAAAAGGAAGCTAACATTGCGCAAACCAAAGAATTTGAAAGTCTTAAGCTTGAAATGCAAACCCAATCGTCCAGTCAGCTAAATGATGTGAAAGATAAAGAGGCGGCCGAACGCAGAAAGATTGTCGAGGATTTCCAGGCACAGCTCAAAGGCGCAGAGCACACGAAGGGTAAATTAGATGATGCGATTTCTAGCTTACAACAACAAATTAAACTTTTGCAAGATGAACTGCTAAAATCCCAGCTGGATTTCAAATGCAAGGAGGAAGAACTATCCAAACAAATAACAAATCTAAACAACGAGAGCGAAAAGCTGCGCGAGACACTGCAAGAAACACAGACGGCGGGCTCGAGCTCACTTAATAATGTGCAGGCAGAAAAAGAAGAATTGCAGAAGAGAATCGACGGTCTGCTAACAACGCTGCGCACAAAGGAAGATGAGCTGATGTTGAGTCGAGGCGAGACTGAGCAACTCAAGTTGGCGCACTCAAACTCACTTCAAGATACAACGAAACTGCAAGATCAAATCAAAACCTTGCAGAACGCATTAGACCTCGCAAATAATGAAGTTGAATATCGCACCAAACTAGCAAAAGAAGACAAAACTAAAATGGAGGAACTAAGAAATATGGTCGAGACCGTACAAGCTGTGAATGCGAGCATTTCATCGACCAATGCCGAGATGTCGGAGGCCTTACACGCACTGGAACAGGAAAAATGTGAAACCGCAAACATTTTCGAACTCTTCGAAATGGAAGCCGACCAAAATATCGAGAAATTAGGCGAAAAGCTTGTCGACATGAAACAACAGTTAGCGGAAGCTCAAACCAAATTACAACAACAAGCCACAACTTTAAATGCAAAGGAGGTAGCTCTAGAAACTGTTGGCGCAAAATTGGATGCATCACAAACAGCTTTAGCCACTGTACAATCCACATTGATGGATCATAAAACAAAACTAAATGAGCTGACTACTGCCAATGCGGAACTACAAAAACTAGTTGAAGGAAAAGAACAAGTATTTCAACAACACGCAGAGCTACAAACTCAACTTGTCGAATATAAAAATGTGATCGATGAAATGGACGAATCGACAACAGCGAAGGGCGAAGAGATGCAACAGTTGAGGGAACGCATCAAGTTTCTGGACGAAGAAAACCTGAAAAGTACCCAAGTCCAAAGTATCCTAAAAGAAGACAAGGCAAGTCTGCAACACCAATTGGAAGTTCTTGATTTGGAAAAGACGCGCGAAATTGTTGCGCTTCAAAGCCGTATCAACGATTTGCAAGCCTTAAATAAACTAAAACACAATAGCTCAACTGCTGGCGGTGATAATATGCCCAAAGAGGTGAGTCGTCTCTCATTTTTACCTAACCAAATGTGATTGTACCGAAATCTTTTTAGTTTGAAGTATCCGGTGACAATTCTGCACAAATAAATTTCCTCAACTCCATAATTGCCGATATGCAGAAGAAGAACGACACGTTAAAGGCCAAAATCGAAGCGCTCGAAGCTCTGCCGACTGATTTCACGCAGTAAGTAATATCCATTATGATTCTATAAAAGATTAAAAAAAACGTAGGCTAGTAAGCTTAGCAACGGTGTATCCGAATATTGAATGAGGTACAGTTTCCAATTCCTTTACTGAGTGCCGTGTGTTGAATTCGCCTACAGAATATTGCCATCAATCTATTTGGATTAAGTTGCGATAGTAATGTAGGTACTGTGACCTGCCTAATTAGCACGCCAATCTCTGGAAATGTCTTCAATCTCTTCTGATGGACTCCCAGGAGACAGACAGTTTCAATAGGGGGAACAATAGTGACTTGGATCTGACAGCCGCCATGATTTCGCAGATCAAGTGTCAGTTTAAGAAACTACCGCTGGGTATTTAATGTTCGGTTCGCCCGAACACAGACTTCCTTACTTGTTTGAAATCAACCCGTTATAGAACATTAAGGTCTTTATTTATATCGCTTTCACTTTTCTAATACGCACTCTTTATACACTCGCAGGCCCAAAGCTTTTGCCCTCATTTCGAAAAGAAAACCAGCACCACGAGTCTTTTGCGATATTTGCGACGAGTTTGACAAGCACGAAACCGAGGACTGTCCATTACAAGCATCCGACGATCGCGACTACTCGCCGCCGCCGCCGCTCCTTGATCCCGCGACTAAAAAGGAACGAAAACTACCAGAGCCACGAAAATATTGTGAAACATGCGAAGGTAAATTTTAGTAAATTAGCAAATAAAGAATGATATCACTTAAATTTGCATGTCCTTCTCTTCCAGTTTTCGGCCACGAAACAGGGGAATGCGAGGATGATGAGTGGTAATAAGTGTCAATTGCGAATACGCTTACAACCGCATGATATTGCTATTTCGTATTGTTGCCAAGAATTTACTTTTCCTTAAGTCATATTAAAAACAATCATTCTGCGCTTGTGATAATCAACGAATACTTTGTGGTTAAACCTAAATACTTTGTTATGTATGCCTTTATGCTTTCACTATTTACATACAACACACTAGCGTGATGGAAATCCATTTGGGTTTTTATGTATACTTTCTGCTACTATTTGATAATCATTTACAAAGGATTGCACAAATGAGTGCATTGATCGCGAAACTAATATTAAATACTAGAATACAATTTTTATCAAATAATTTGTTTGTTACTATGTATGTATTTTTATGTATGCTGGAAAACGCTATACTTAGTTTCTTTTGTTGTTTCGGTAAAATACAAAATATTGTTAATTAACGATTTTGTTGTGGTTTATTTCCTAAATAAACATTTAAAGTAGATAGCGAACAAATTTAGAATGTAAACTAAAATTTATTTATTGAAAATTTAATTAAATCGAATTAAACAACTAAACCCGTTTTGATTAATTTACGAAGCTGGAAATTTAATCATTCGTGCAAGCAGTTGTGATATTTTGTGAGATTGTTTGAAATACGCAGAATTGTCAATATTGGTAAAAAAAAACTGATTTTTAAAGTGTTATGCGGTTATGGCTCAATTTGCTCTTGATTTAAACCCCTGCGGGTTAGAGGTTTAGAATTGAGTAGCGAGGGGCTTAGAATATGCCCGATGTAGGCATACCGGTAGTAAGACGCGACTAATATGCACTTAGGTAATGACGTGCTACTCGATGATTGATCTACGGATATGATTCCTCTCACCTCTCATTACCCATCTTCTCCTTCCTCACGGATGGAGGGATGACATGAGCTAGAAGGTTCCACTGGTCATACCAAATCGCTACCACGACAGTCGGGCAGTACCGCAAGGGAGTACCACAGCGTACCGGAGTCATATCCGGCCAAGTACTGTCAACTTCGGCATCACTCCCCAAAACCTTCGGGGAGTGTTTTGCTGTTAACAACAACAACAACGTTATTTACGCAATTGCAACTATTTCGCTTTACCATGGAAGGAAACGGCAATTGCTTATATCAACCAATAACTACGGTGCGAGAGCTCGAAATAGGCTGAACAGCTAGCATAATTAAGATGCCAAGCCAAAAGGTTGTTCAATACAGTCAAAAACACGGGAGACTGGGTATCCTATAGAAATGCTCTAACTTCTTATAATAGAGAACTTAGGCAGTCTCAAAGGGCAACCTCCCTACGGCAGGGCAGCTCCAAAAGGCCTTTGTGAGAGGCAAGGAATCAACTACACAGCTCCAGTCCTATAAAATTTGTATAGAGCATCCGTGCTGTGAGAATATATTCCCAGCAGGTTGACAGAGGTTAAGGTTGTATTTATAGCGAAACCATCAGTTCCGACCCCCTAAATTGAGTGGATAATCGATATATCCGGGGCTTTCGGTAATACGATGTATCAGGCCATTGAGAAAGCCATGATTAGCAAGGACTTAAGCCCAATGGCCATCGCTAGGACTGGCCATGCTAAAGCAAAGAAAAATCAGCTTTAAGCTATGAGGGGGTGCTGGATGCCCTCAAGGACGTATACTTTCTCCTCTACTGTGGACCCTAGTCATATACGAGCGTTTCTACCTTTTGAAGGGCAAAGGCTTTGACGTAGGTACAGGCCTATGCAGATGACATACATAGTGCTCTGCGGAACAGGAATGCATGAGGAAACAATATCCGATCACATGCAACAAGACCTGCGCATCATTGAGAAACATTGGACAAAATCCTCACATGGAGTGCTCATTTGGAGGCTGCCATAAATAAATCAACTAGGGCCTTTTTCGCCTGCACTAGACTTTATGGCAATACATGGGGGCTCTCTCCCAAAAGGACGTATTGTAATGTCATGCGAAACTTTGAAGTTTCAATCGTGGATTGAGTGCTCTGGGACACAGGGAACCCATAAGTTGAGTCCGATTCGGTGATTTGGTATACAGATTGATCGAAGCTGGAGGATGGTACAACGGGAGCTGTTATCTATGGACCGAATTACAAAAAGTCGCTACCAATGGGTAACTTCCCCACTATTCTTCAAGCAGAAATCCATGCAATAGAAAGATGTGGCACACAATCTCTCCGAAGAAGACTATCCTCTAGGCGAATCTACATTATGTTGGACAGTCAGGCCGCCCTACGTGCTTTGCAGTCCTACACTACAACTTCGAAACTTGTTGATGAGCGCGTCCTTAATGATCTGGGAGTCAAAAACAAAGGGCATGGCGACAAAGGAAAAGCAGAACACCTTGCAAAAAAAAGTGCTCTAACAGCATTTTATGACCAAGGCCCACCTGGCATTTCTGAAGAGGAGCGTCATCTTCCTCGAGAGACAAGGGTCACTCTGGCTCAATTACGCTCTGGATATTGTAGCAGGTTAAACTCTTACATATCTAGACTACACCCTGATGTGCCGAATGTATGTCCGTTCTTGCTCTTTTGAGCCCACTCTTCTAACACCCATCTCTCTTTGGTCCAACCCTATTGAAACTGCCAGTTTTCTTGGACTCCCGTTAGAAGATATTGATGACAATTTAGGTTAAGGAAAAATATGTGTTGGGCAGGACTACACCTCGTTACAACAACAACAACCCTGCGGGTTAGGGGTTTAGAATATGCCCGAGGTAGGCATACCGGTCGTAAGAGGCGACTAATATGCACATAGGTAATTGACGTGCTACTCGATGGTTGATCTACGGATATGATGCCTCTCACCTCTCATTACCCATCTTCTCCTTCCTCATGGATGGAGGGATGCCATGACCTAGAAGGTTCCACTGGTCATACCAAATCGCTACCACGACAGACGGGCAGTACCGCAAGGGAGTACCGCAGCGTACCGGGGTCATATCCGGCCAAGGACTGTCATCTTCGGCATCACTCCCCAAAACCTTCGGGGAGTGTTTTGTTGTTAACAACAACAACAACATGTTTTTGTTGTTAAGACAAAAATACTCCCGGAAGGTTTTTGGGGAATGATGTCGAAATTTACAGTGTACTGCCCGACTGTCTCGGGAGTGATTTGGTAATACCGTTGGAACCTTCTAGGTCATGTCATCCCTCCATCCGTAAGGTCATTACCTATGTGCATTTTAGTAGTAGTCTCATACGACTGGTATGGGAGACCATAAAAAAACTAATAGCGGCGATATACCAACAGGTTATCATAACCTCTAACGAGATTTTTAGCCGAGCTTCTCTTTCCAACTTGTAGTGTGTTGCTTTTTAGTTTTCCTACAAGTTGGCGGGACCTACAGTTTTTTGCCGACTCCGAACGGCACTTGCAAAGCAAATGAATTTTTTGCTGAGAAGCTTCTCATGGCAGAAATACACCCGGAAACTACTGCCGAGGGGCGACCCCGTTTAGAAAAATTGTTTTTCTAAATAATTTTTGATGTTACTTTTGCCGGGCATCGAACCGCCACGACTTGGTGTAGAAGGCCGAACACTTAACCGCTACACCACGGCGGTCGCCATGGGAGACCATAAGCAACTGGGAAAACAAACAGTTTACAGATACAACAATTTGTCGGTTTTGCGAACTGGACGATGAACGTCGGTTCATATACTCTGCGAATGCATTGCTTATGTGGGGTCACTCTCAATCCCTTCGTGATATGGAATAAAAAACCTGAGGAGGTTTTCACATTTATAAAGAGCCTCCACTTAAAGCTATAAGCTGAAAGGTCATACAATAGATCGTGTAAATGCTCACGGTGTGATAAGGCCTTAAAATAATAATATAAATACGCAGTTCTCAGTACTACGTAATTCCTACTGATATAGACAAGTACTGGGAAACACTCCGGACTCCGGGATATACGTAAGTATAAAGCATCAATTTTCAGAAATAAATTTTATTACACTAGTTGCAAATATTATAACTTTTTAATTAGTGTAGCCACGGTTATTTAGTCGCCGCCTTCCTTTTTCTCTTTGATCGCCTCCTAAATATGGGAATGAAATGTAAATTAAAGTTAAGCTGTTGTTATCGAATTTATGGATGTACCTTGAATCGTTCCTCGAAGAGAGAAAGTTCTGCGAGCAAATCAGTGATAGCATTCATGAAAGCTTCATGCGGCGAGTAGTCTGAGGTGGTCTGTATACGTATAACAAACTTGTGTTCCAATGGATGGGGAACTTTGTAGCCGGCGAACAGTACATTGGGATCCTTTAGCAGCTGACTAAATGGAAAAGATGTTTTCAGTGTTTACGATTTAATAATTTCATAGGAATAAGGAAATTTTTACATACTTTCTGATCATGTTCCCCAATGTGTGGTCCTCCTTGTTTACTGTAAATATGGCGGCATTGGTGACTTTTGTGTCCAACTCTTTGATAATTCTAAAAGTACGGAAGCAGAATATTAGCGAATCCTATAAACTTATTTAGATTGAACTTACTTCTTTTCACCCTCATAGAGCAAAAATGATTCAAATGTTGGTGGTGCATTCATTTTGCAAGAATAAACAATTTAGCAGATCACAACAATTTTAGTAAATAACATTCTGGTTTTGACAGATATATATCGATAAAATAAGGGGTTATCGAAGTTGCCACACCGCCTAAAACCAAACAGCGTAGCAATGTGTTTATAGTACATTTACAGAGCACCAAATTTGGTAAATTTGGCGAAAAATTGCAAATTTGGCGCTTTTTTCCATACAAATTTCATTTTCCAAATTTGGAATTCCATCGCATTTGGCCTCATTCGCTGAACAATACAATCCACAATTCCTCAAAATAGCAACCCTGCCTGTGTTCCACATTTAGAATTGCCCAGCAAGAACCTTAATGGGTAATTAACGTGTGAAAACTTTTGCATTATGCACAGTTCTAAATAACAATTTCAACTATTTCTTTTTATGATATTGGACCAGTTCCACTAAGAAAAGAGAGAAGCCTTCTTGATTCTTCATTTATTATTACTCTACATATGTTTAAAACATCAAGGTGGTGCATTTTCTTTCGGTGGCTTTGTATTCTGGTAGAAGATTCTTGCGGGGAAGGTGAAGCCAAATACAAATTTGCCAGTGTAAAAAGGTTCGAAATGACGCATTCAAATTCGCCAAATTTGGTGCAGTATAAATGTACTATTACATTGGAGCCAAAAGCGTATTTTCAAAGGCCATGTGCCAAACGGTGGGGGCTAGGTCAAATTTTGATAATCAATAATGTGAGCACAGGGATGCATCTGTGAAAATTCATAGTATTTCACATAAATTTATGTTCACACGCGTTATTTAACACTTAAGCTACATTTACACTGCACCAAAGTCGTCACTTTTGGCCAAGTTTTTTCGAGACCGTCCATCCGCAGATTGAATTTGATCACCAAATTAGGTCAAATTCAATTAAATTCGTCTAACTTGGCAAACAAATTCATTCTGCGGACAAATGTAAATGTATCATAAAGCTAAAGGTGATGGCCCAATGCACGCTTGCTTTGCTGGCTTTGTCTCGAGAAATGTAAAAATTCTTTTGAACACTACTGAAATGTATGAAAATTGGCCCAGTGGCAGCTTTATTTTGCTTGCTTGAAACGCTTCGAAACGTCGAATAGCTCAAATCTCTATTTGACAGCGCTTAACACGCTTCGGTGTTTGTGTTGTTGTTGTCTTGTTTGTCTCATCCTGTATTTTTACAACTTTTGTAGCTTCTATTGGGCCATAGAAGCTTTAAAAGGAAAGAAAGGTAAGCCTAGGTAAACAAAACAAGCGTATATTGGGTCATCAGCTTAAAGGTACACCAAGCGACGCAACCAAATGTTTTTTGCATGTGTTCTTATGGAGCAGGACCACGCGATACGACGCGACACAACATATTTGATCAAATAGGCAACTATATGGTCGCGTCTCACACAATAGATCGTACTAATGGTCGCGGTGTAATAAGGCCTTATAATAATAATATGGTCGCGTCTCGGGGTGTCGCTAGGTGTACACGTACCTTAATTGGAAATTGATTCACAAAAGGCTGGTTTTCATTAGGTCAAATGGTGTCAAATTCCATCGACTTTATCGAGATTTGGCTGCTTATTTCGATAAAGTCGATAGAATTTGTCAAAGTTTGACCTAATAAAAACCAGGCTAAAGCATCTGCTTTTGCACGTGCTTTTTCCATACGTCAAAATTTACTATTGCCATAATTTAACTTTTCGTTTGGCACAGCAAAATGGAAAATTTTTGTAGACCATAGGAAATTTGTTCACCTCATTTTTCTCTGACGAAAAATGTTTTCGATTGACACACTGCCAAAGAAATACTTTTAACTCTTTTCTCAAATGGGTGCCAAGAACATGTCAACACTCTCCTGCCTCTGTCACCTTCATTTATTTCTCGTATATCAGCAAAGGCTGATTTACGCGAATCGATATTTTAAGTTCCATTGCTCTCAACCATGAACTACGAGTCGGTGATCTCATCGTGGAAATCAGAAGGCTGGTAAACGAACACAAACAAACCAAATGGGAGGAGCACCTCAGGTCTTGTAACCTCTCTACCGGTGTTGGGAAATTATGGTCCACCGTCAAGTCCTTGTCGAATCCTTCGGGTCCACCAAAAAATGTCGACATTACCTTTGGTGACAAGACAATAAATGACCCCAGGAAATGTGCACAGGCTTTTTGTCGACAATATGTCCCACACCCTGCGCAAGACAGGGCTAGACGTGGAATCTTCAGGCGTGCGCATAAACACAAAAACTATGCCCCCGTTCCCATCACCGCTACAGAGGTTCAAGAGGCCATCCGGAAGGCCAAAAACTCCAAAGCCATCGGCCCTGATGGCATAGCCATGGTGCATCTAAAACACATCGGCCTAGCGGGAGTCAAATATTTAACGGCCGTTTTCAATTTGTCTCTGATCACAGCTGTCATACCCGACAAATGGAAGCAGGCAACTGTGATCCCACTACTAAAGCCTGGCAAGCCAGCTAACGTTGGGGAGTCATATCGCCCGATATCACTCCTCTCGCCAGTAGTAAAGACACTTGAGGCGGTCCTACTCCCGCTCTACACATCACACTTGATGTTAGCCGAGCACCAACATGGCTTCAGGAAGGGTAGGAGCACAACATCTGCTCTAAATGTCATAAACACTCAGATAACTGACGGTCTTAATCAAAATAGGCCTAATGACAGGACGGTTCTAGTTGCACTTGATTTGAGTCAAGCTTTTGACACAGTAAATCATGGGCAACTTGTAGCTGATTTGGAAGACTCGTCACTCCCCCCCTGTCTAAAGCGTTGGACCGCCAATTATCTCAGTGGTCGTCGGTCGTCTGTTGTATTTAGAAACAAAAAATCTAAAGCCAGGAAGATAAAACAAGGGGTACCACAGGGTGGTGTGCTCTCCCCGTTATTGTTTAACTTCTATATTTCGAAGCTTCCTCCTCCACCAGAAGAAGTTACGATTGTTTCTTACGCAGACGATTGCACGATATTGGCAACTGGTACTTCCGTTGATGAGCTGTGCTCCAAAATAAATGGTTATCTCCCCTCTCTAGTCGAGTTCTTTACTGCCCGAACCTTGACATTGTCGCCAACAAAGTCTTCGGCGACCTTATTCACGACGTGGACGGCGCAGGTTGGCATGGAATTAGAAATCTATGTAGGTGATCATAAAATACCTACTGTCGCTCACCCAAAAATTTTAGGAGTGACTTTTGACACCATGCACACTTTCGCTGCCCATTCAGCCGCAATTGTCTCAAAATTACAGAGCCGCAACAAAATCCTCAAGTCACTAGCCGGCAGTACTTGGGGTAAAGACAAAGAAACGTTGTTGGTAACGTACAAGGCAATTGGTCGGCCGATCCTGAACTATGCGTCGCCGATATGGTCGCCGGGGCTTGCAGACGTTCACTGGAATCAGCTTCAGGCCTGTCAAAACACCGCGCTCAGAACCGCTACGGGGTGCGTCCTTATGTCACCTATATCTCATATACATAATGAGGTGGAAATGCTTCCAGTTAGGGAGCATAATGAAATGCTAAACAAGCAGTACCTACTGAACTGCTGTAAACCACAGCATCCCGGTAGACAACTGCTTGAACTCATTCCGCCTCCTAGGACCATAAGGTCGCATCTACGTAAACATTTTGATGATATCCGTCACTATATAACAACGCCGTTTGATCTACAGGTGCACAAACAGGCTTTGGGGCATATCCATACAACGTCTGTTGGCCATTACTCTGCGCTCTGTCCGCTAAACAATGTCTTACATGCCGCAACACCTGGCATTTCTGAAGAGGAGCGTCATCTTCCTCGAGAGACAAGGGTCACTCTGGCTCAATTACGCTCTGGATATTGTAGTAGGTTAAACTCCTACATATCTAGACTGAACCCTGATGTGCCGAATGTATGTCCGGCATGCGGCTCATCCCCCCACAATACCAATCACTTATTTTCTTGCTCATTTGAGCCCACTCTTCTAACACCCATCTCTCTTTGGTCCAATCCTATTGAAACTGCTAGTTTCCTTGGACTCCCGTTAGAAGATATTGATGACAATTAGGTTAAGGAAAAATACGCGTTGGGCAGGACTACACATCGTTACAACAACAACAACTACGAGTTCCTAATCGGTTGAATTGCTATTCACACGGTGGGGAGAAAAAGAAATCGACCAGCCATTATATGACTACGGGCCACTATAAACGTTTTACCGGAAACGGCCCGGAAACTATACTACTTGGCGAATTAATTGTTTGTTCGTTTTTTACAATTTTTAGGTCCGGAACTATACTGATAATAACTGTGATCTGAAAAACATAAGTAAACTTGTAAAAATACAAGAAACCATGATAGAACGGCGTCGGTTTCAGAAAGGTTTTTTGTACTCGGGGAAAGGCACTTGATCGGGAAAATAACTTTAAAAAGAGCATGACAACAGAAAAATTTACAGTTTTTGTCAGTTGCGCCAGAAACACAATTTTTTGCATCATCTGGCAGCACCTTAGATGCCTCTGTAATCGATGGAAAATTTATCGTTGCCGCGCTATTCTTTTTCTAGATGACATTTGCATATATTTTTTGTTTCGATGTGCGTTGTTAATTAAAATTTTAATTAACTTAAGTTATACATACATTTTGGAAGATAGACAAATTAATTGTGCTTAAAATGGACTCCGAACCAACGGAAACTCCCTTAGAGGAGTCCAGTGTAACTATGGTTGACATTTTACAGGAGGAACGTGAATTGGAAGAAGAATACAATGCCGTTTTAGGAGCATCTGATGAAGACTGCTGCACATACTCGCAAGGTGCTATTAAACGGCAAGCACTATACTCTTGTCTTACATGTTGCCCGGAAACACGCAATGACTTGGAAAAATGTGCTGGCATCTGTTTGGCATGTTCTTATCGTTGCCACGAGAATCATGAACTGGTTGAGTTGTACACCAAGAGAAATTTCCGTTGCGACTGTCCAACAGAACGTTTTGCCAATCAACATCGTTGTTTACTGAACCCAACATTGACCGTAGTACAAACACGAAACTCTGAAAATCTGTATAATCAAAACTTTCAAGGTTTATATTGCAAATGTAAACGTCCATACCCAGATCCCGAACGGACAACCGAAGAGGTAATGCTACAATGCACTGTTTGTGAAGATTGGTTCCATTTGCATCATTTAGATGTGTCAGCATCAGCAACGAAAATAGCCGAGGCAGATGCCTGTTGTGAAATGATTTGTGGAGATTGTATGCAAAAGCATCCCTTCTTACAAGATTATACAGGATTGGCATTGAACACACTTGATGCAGCTGACGAGTCGTTGGCCAATATCACCGTCACAGGCGATACATCCCTGTGCGAGGACAACGACAACAAATTGCATTCTGATTTGGATAAAAGCATATCAGATATAATGAATATGGGTGAAAACGCCGCACAGAAGGCCAAAGAGGATATGAATGGAGAAAACGCCGCACCAGGGGAAGATGCAGCTGATGATTCTGGACCGAAAGCTAAACGACAGAAGTATGAAAATGTACAAGAAGCTGTAGAAGAAAAAGTTGATGATGAAGTTGGCCAAAGTGTAAAGTCAGTAGATGGGTGTCGTCGTCCTAAAGGAAAAGGAGATTATCAGAAAGGTATGCAATTTTAGGCAAACCGGTAATAAAACATATAACTAAAAATCCATCCCCTTGTTTTAGCATGCCATTGCGAGGTTTTTATTTCTATGTGCGAATACTTAGTACATAAAAAGTAAATCATAGTTTTTCTTTCCATCTCCAAAGTAGAGAAAGCCATGCTTACGCGAATTTAATTTATGAAAGAATGTCATACCAAGCCAGAGGCAGGATTTAATTGTAACTAAACGTTCATTTCGCATTAGGTTGAGTGAGAAAGCTTGACGGCAGGGTATAACATCAGCTATGGAATCTAGAAAATCTATGGCGTAATTATAATCGCTTCGCTTAAGTAAATTATGTTTTAAATCGCAGCGTGGCAAACGCAGTATTTGATAGTTAGACAAGTTCTCAACTTGTAAGTCATTGAGGCCGCGGAACATTTGATTTGGTATAACACGTCCATCAGTTAGTTTATACAGAGCACCACGTGGACATATAGCACATTCCTCCGTTATAATAAACACTATTGCAGCGAGACGTTCTTCTTCCTTAAGTTTAACCTTCTCTGGCAAATTTGCTGAAATTACTTGATTCGGATCAATGTCGAATGTGGGGTCCTAGGCAAAATTAATATATGTACATTTAAATAATAATTCCTATTGTATTGACTATTAAATTACCAGTTCAACTGTTGTTACTAAAATTGGATCGCCATAAAAAGGCTCACGACATAAAATAGTTGCTTGGAATATTTTTGGGCTATGCACAAATGGTAGCAGCATCCATTGATATCCGTCGAGTGTATAAAAATATTTACGATCTTTTAGACAATCTTGTGTATAACCAAATGCAATGTAATAATCTCTGGTGATAGCATTTATACGGCCCCAAAGATACATGCCTGAGAAGCGATTTTCATTCTGCAGTACAATCAGCGAGTTTTCAATTAAAACCTTTTGTTCAGGTGTAAGCTTTTGGCCGCAATACATAAGACACTCCAAGCCTTCATTGAAATACTCAATATTCATTTTAGTTTTTTTCTTTCTAAATAAACAAACTTTGATGCACCAAAACGTATCCGGTTTGATAGACTACGCAGAGATTCCTAGTATTTTTTTTTTTTTTTTAATTTATTTTACTGTCTAAAGTGTTGGTCTTAAATGTTCGACAAAAAACTGGCCTATCAGCTAACGACTTCTTAAATTTATAAGCAGGAGACTAAGGACTTTTGTTTTTGCCCGACAAACCATATAAACAATATTTTAACATCATCATCAGTTTCCTCAACTCCTATTTAAGCATAAAAAAGTCTCAAAATTTAATGTGATGTTATGATTTATGTTTGCACTTGTTAACATTATTTGATAAAACTTTTTTAGGTGCAACATTTTGGGGCAATGACTGGCGAGAAGCATTATGCCAATGCAGTGTTTGTCTGGCACTTTACAAAACACAAAACGTTGAATATTTGGTAGACAATGAAGATTCGGCAAAATCGTACGAAGAACGCGGTAAGAGGCGTGGGGCTGCCAATTCCACATATGAGCAAGGCATTCGAGCCCTGGCTTCCATGGGTCGAGTCCAACAAATAGATGCTATAACCGAATACAATCGTATGAAAGATAAATTGAAAGAATATTTACAGACATTTGCTGAATCTAAAAAAGTCGTCACCGAAGCTGATATTAATCGCTTCTTCGAGGAGATGCGCAACGACAATAATGCCGATGTGGGACAACCATACTTTTGTCGTTAACTTAGAACCGTGAAATGCTTTTCTAAAACACATCCATAGATAAAAGTTGCATATGCATGCCTAAACATACTTTCTGCATAAACATACATGAACTCATACAAATCGAATATTTATAGCTTTTCTTTATAAAGAAATGCTATTTACATAGCTCATATTCCTAATCCCTCATTAATACATACATATGTTTAATATTAAACAGGTATAATTGTTATGTTTACAAGTATTTATTTGAAATTTAATTATTTGTATTTAAGCTTTGTGAAGGTTCTTTAAAATTTAAAAAGTAAAATAAATTGCGATCTAAAAAGATTTAAAAGTTTTCAATAGTAACTCAAATTATCTAAAGATGGAGGTTAAATCCAAAAGTCTGCAGATTAATTTGAATTGCCGACTTATCCTTTTCGCCTTGAAATTTAGATCAATCCTTCCAGTTTATTTGTTGATAAGTATATTTGACATTTTTTAAGGAAATTTCGCAGAAGAAAATTAGGTCTCCTCTAAATAAATCGGAATATTGTTTCCGAAATTAATTGCCCTAAATATAGTCACTGTATACACCTTTCGTTATTGCCCAAGCTGGTACTTTTTTTTTTTTGCCTTTTTTTAAGATTTAAAAAGTATCAAATCAAACAAGTTTCTTGGTGTTATTTTTTACTTTTAATATTCTAAATTCTTTTGAATGCTTTATTGCTTTCTTAAAACAAACCATTAATTAGGTTAAACATGCAACTTATAATTAAAACTTATAAGATACTATGTATATACTTTAAGCATGCTTCATTTCTTTTACGAATCCAGAGATTTTTACAACATTGATATTAATTCACAAAGGCCCTAACTGACATACACAAATTTACAGGAGAAGCAAAAAACAAAAACGTTTTTACATTGAACGCATGCAAATATAGCTTTGTAAAATTGGAATATCTCCGTTTTTACTGCTAGTATCTTCTTAAAATTTGTAGTGAGTGTGTTGTTGTTGTTGTTGTAGCGAGGCGTAGCCCTGACCAAATGTCAGACAGGGTCACCCCGAGTGTATTGCTCTTGGCCGGGTCGATATAAGAAAACGGCCCGGGTCGTTTCGGCACGATGGGTACAGCACAAGTACTGGTACCGTTCTCGTAGAACCGGCAGTAGTGAGTGTGTATTTTAATGTATCATACTTAAATATGTGAAAAACTCATTTTCGAAAAATGTGTCAGTTAGGGCCTTTGTGAATTAAGGTAACGATATGTACATGGTAGAATATAAAATGTGAATTTAACAGTTTGTTCGCAAAGTGCTTACAGCATAGTAAAGTTAGGTTATTCCAACAGAAATTTTTAATGCAGTTTTGTAGAAAATAATATTTAAAGGATCTTAAAGAAATTGCTACTATTACACTGTACAGCAGCCGGCTGGGTATGGAACCATACCAATCTTTTTTGAGGAGAGAGAGTGACATAAATAAAAAATTGGCGTTCCCCGTTTTTCGAAGTCAGCCTCCAAAATTTAGTTACGGGCTTTCGAAGTTCGAAAGTGGTTTTCTAATTGTTCTTAATTACATATATAATATTTTTTAATACATACACTTTCAAAAAGTACACCAAACAAATGAGAGGGGCAAGGAGGCCACGCCCACATACAAACTTTTTCAATTTTTTTGAACAAAACAATTAGAAAACTAAATCTTCGAAGGGTCCAACTTTGAAGTTCGAAGCCCGTAAATAAATTTTGGAGGCTAACTTCGAAAAACGGGGTATGCCATTTTTTTACTTATGTCTTAATCTCTTAAAAAAAGTTGGAAGGTTCCCATTGCAGTATAGTGTTATGGTTGTCCATATTAACAAAAGCAGTGTCGAAATGTACGAGATAGCCATCGAAATTGAGTACATCAAAATTGTTTCAATATTGGCAACTAAATTGGGGCGAATAACGACTTGATAGATTCACGTTATTCCTACGTAATTAAAGTACATTCAACATTTTGCATTTTATTGGAAAAGGTCGATGTTAATATTTTCGTGCCATCCATTCTGTGAAGAGTTTGCTGACTGTGTAGGCGAGTGCATCAAAGGCATTGAAGTTTGCATGAGATCCCGTTTGATTTTTTCGATTCTCTCCATATCTGAAACGAATATCTGAACTTGTGGTTCTACTGTTGTTGCTGCTGCTGCCTGTCCTTCATATGCAACTGGATTACATACATTTGGCGTATTTATCCGTTCAAAACAGCCACCGCTCGTAGTATTTCTTATGCTACCAAAATTATTGGCATTCATTGTTGTTGCGTAAATTGGGTTATTGTTTATATATGAATTAATGTCAATATTGGCCTCATAGTCATATCCAGGATTTTCTCGTTGATTGAACACAACATTATGCATTTGACAATTAGCGGGCTGAAGAGTGCTGCCCTGTAATAAGGTACATAGTTGTTCGGTATTAGCTCCATTAGCTGCCGGTGAGATCGGTGAAGGCGTAGCATTACGATTTTGTGGCGACAAGGGCGACATCTGTGATAATGGTGACATTTGACATGCATACCGATATGTATCGAACTGCTGGCCAACAGTGTTATTTGGACTGAGGAGCGTGTCTAAAGCTACTGTGAAATTGAATGTGTGAGTAATTTTTTTAATTTTTCTTATTTTCTGATTTACCTGGCTCATCTTTGATATTCGATAGTCGTGGGGGCGAAGATACCACAGGCAAATTCAAGGCGTTACCCATAGCTTGAAAAAAATTTAAGTTAAACATAAATAAAAAAAAAGCATTCAAGAAATTAAACTAGCTACGGGATACCCACTTCACCACAGGCTGAATAGAGTACATTATAAGCGAGACATTCCAAGATTATTTTATACATATCAAACTGTGTACGCAAAAAAGACGTATGAGCCATGTTTTACGATTTAACTGTTTTTCAAGGAAGTCGATTATTACCACACGCATCATATCCGAAAGTTTAATTCCTGTAAGCACATTTTCTTTGTTTGTTCCCACTTTTTAAGAAGGCAAAGTGGTGGTTACGTCTTTATTTTCTTTTTAGCACTTATGTCTTTTTGGCGCACACGGCTCGATATCAATGGGTTAATTACTTTGGTTTGCTTAATTTTTTGACAAAAGTTTAGCAGTTAAATTTACTAAATTATTATTGGGTACGTATCTAATATGTACTTAAATGGTGCCTTATAAAACTAAAAATAAATATGTTATGGGAGTGAAACTGAAACGTATTTTTCATGCAAGCTAAGGCGAAACTTGTAAAATGTTTAGTAATAGGGGTAAAGAAGACATTTTTCAATAAAATTTGGAGAAACCGTTTTTTATTCAAAGTCAGAAAACCCGTTTATTTTAGCAAGCACATTTCTGCTTTTAATGAAAAAAAAAAAAACGATTTGTCCACATTTTACTGAACAATTTATTTTTGGTTTAAAAATGCTACAACAACAAGAACTAAATTCATAAATAAAATAAAAGTTTAAGTAAATTGAAGCCAGCCCTTGAAATAAATATGACTTTGACTGATCTGCAGCCAAAGGATGGAACTGCTATAAGTGATGGCGTTCCCCTGCGGGTTAGGGGTTTAGAATATGCCCGAGGTAGGCATACCGGAGTTCCGGGGTCATATTCGGCCAAGGACTGTCAACTTCGGCATCACTCCCCAAAATCTTCGGGGAGTGTTTTGCTGTTAACAACAACAACAACAACAACAACAACATGGCGTTCCCCGTTTTTCAAAGTTAGCCGCCAAAACTTATTTACTGGATTTTGAAGCTCGAACTTCGAAAGTGATTTTCTAATTGTTTTGTTTAAAAAATTGAAAATGGCAAAATGTGGCCTGCTTGATTGGTGTCATTTTTCTATTCAAAAATGTATGTAAGAAGTGCTAATTATATAGGGCTAAAGAAAGATCTTCGAAAAAATTGAAAGCCGCATATTTTTATTTATATAATATTTCTTCACACATACACCTTCAAATAAAAAAAGTACACCCATCAAGTAAGAGGAAGAAAAAGGCCACGCCCACATTTAACATTTTTAAATTTTTAAACAAAACTATTAGAAAACCAAATCTTCGAAGGGTCTAACTTAAAACTTCGACAGCCCGTAACTAAATTTTGGAGGCTATCTTCGAAAATCGCGGTACGCCATTCTTATGTCTTAATCTCTTCAAAAAAGTTGGTATCTATAGTTCCATACCAAGAAAAACAAAAGTTGATTTTGTCGTATTATATTATTACATTTTTAACATAATAAATCCATGCTAACTATGACTAACAGACAGATATGTGTATACGGCGCTACATATACATATACATATGTAGGTATGCACGTAAATTAGCGTGTTATTAATCACAATGAATGAAACGAAAACTAAAGAAAACACTGAAATTAAGACTGGAAAATTACTTACTGTGAAAACCATGTAACCATGTACGTTAAGCCTGACTTACACTGGTCGATTTCCTGGTCAATTTGTTGGACGATGTGGTTTTGATTCCACCAAGTAAATAGCATTTCGATCGATCGCCAGCCAGAATTTGACCGTTGGACGCACAAGTATGGTTTGTCGATCAGTCTGATTGCTATTTACACGGTGGAACGACCAAAATAGACCAGAAAATCGACTCGTGTAAATCAGTCTTTGGACTGTTTCAAGCTATTTTTCCTATTTTCTTTTAAAAAGTCCCAGGCAACAAAAATGAGGTCTTAATATTAATATAAAGGATGCCCAGCATCTCACTTTTTGATATTCCGTAGGACGCTTAGTCAGCAGAGAACTAGGTGGGTATGTATACTGTTTGAATGGTATAAATCTCAAGAGATATGAAAGTAGTTTTTCACCTCATTTATTAAATTTTCTTTATTTATCTTACTATTATGGAAAATCGAAAAGTACGATGCTGATGTACCTAATAATAATATTAAGAGATTATACTTTAAGGATCGACTATTTATAACCAAATGAATTGTTGCCCTGATCTAACATTTCATTTATTGTTAAATATTTTTTGAGCTTTATTTATTTATTTTAACGAAATTATTTTTTATACATTTTATGTTTGATTTTCTAAATACTATATACTTAAACACAGACTGTCCCAAAATTTCAAAGTTGTTTTATTTAAACGCATGCTCCCTAATTTTGACCATTACGAATCAAAAACTATCCTGACAAAGTTTTATGCAATTCGGACCACGGCAACCCGTGCCGACTTACAGTTGAAGTTATCGGTACTTCTAGGTACATTCCATTTTTTACCTCCATAGTACGTAGAGAGAAAAACAAATTTCATACAATATTAACAAGTTTATACAAAATGTAAATAACTTTCGCTCCCTTAAAGTGCCCAACATCATACAAAAGCGCCATCTGGCTAAGATGGAGAAGTTAAAAATTGCGAAAAATGTTTGCAAACGAATTTTTTTTTGCAAAATTTAGAATCGTCGCTTGGTAGAAGATACCTTCTTTTATATATATTTGAAAAATTATCAAAATCGGTTTGACCATTCGAGAGAAAATCATCAAAAAGTGAGGAATTTCGAAAAGTGTTGATGGCTATAACTTTGAAAATAATTCGAATTTCGAAAAACTGGCCCAAACGTATTTTTTTGTTGTTGTGAACTATACAAAAAGTTTCAGAAATATAGTACAACTTCGAAAAAAGTAGCTCACTTCACAAAATTCAACTCAAAGCGGCCTTATCATGTAACTCGATCCGAAAGAAATTTCTTTCGCATTTGAAGACAATGTATATGAGTTGAGAGCTTTCGAATTGCATTTGCTATAGAAGCGAATTACGGGGTGAGGCCCCAGGTAAAAGTTACTCATACCTATAAAAAGTGCACTATAATTGCAAAGTTTCAAGATACGCAATCTATTAAAACACTCTTTAAATTCGTGAATACGTTTTTTTCAATATCCTTTCAAAAAATTCAAAGTGGAGATTTAATGCATGGTCTTTTAAATATGAGCCAAATTTTTAAATTATGTAATTTTTGAAGCCTTGATGGAGTTTTTTGCGAACTTGGTATACGTTGCTAGGAACAGCTTAAACTAAAAATCGGCATGGGATGCCGTTGTCCTGGAAAAATAAAACTTCGCACGCTTGTTATTTAGGCTAAATCGCACCGATATAGAGGGTATGCATATTAAACTACGAACCTTCAAAATTTTCCATAAATTTTTGGGACAGTCTAATGTATGTACATTAATTTCTATATAAATATTCATAAAATATTAGTATATAAGAAATTCGACTAGACAATGGTTTAGTTTTTAATTACATATTTAAAATTTTATTTATTTTGTGGTAGAACACGCTAGTTGATAAATGCGGACGTGGGCAATGGTAGGCATATGGAGCTCACAGCGCTTTAAAAAGTTAAACCAGTTATGAAGTATGTAGCTTTTTGAGGTAAAAGCTTAATTGAAAATAGGATGCAACAAAAACGACTTTAAGGTCTGATAAAAGGGCCTTATAATACTGCAATATGAATACTGAAATATTGTTTCCATAATAACCAGCAAAAATTACGACACCTGCATACATGAACCATTAGAAATGTACAGTTAATATGAATGAGTTTATGTATGTAAGTTAATGAACGTCTTATAAGTGTTTAAATAAGCTATCACCAGTGAATTAGTATGTATGTATGTATATGTATGAATGTTGAGATGTAAGGAAGGCGCCTGCAAGTTCTACGCAACATTCCGATCTATTATCTTTTGAGCTTTATACAATTTGGTGAGAGGATGGCTGAAAGTTTAAATCTGGCCCCAAAAAAATGTTAGACCCATTAGCTCTTACGTTCAATTATTCGTGCGTATGTAAATTTTGGTGTTTCATATTTAGGCAACATTTTTTCCCTAAAAAATCTGATGTGTGTATAAATATCTGTGATACGAAATATTTGATTTGTATAGGTTGGTAGCTCCCCACCTTAATTCAACCAATTATTAGAGAAATCGTTACTGAAGTTGAATTTTTTTATAAAAAAAAGTTTTTTATAGCTGTGTAGTTAAAAAAAAAACAGATTTACAGGTAGGGCCAAAATAGAGTCACCCTAATATGCACATATGTATAAATATGAATGTGATATGTAGAAGGACAAGTTCCACCGATGTGCTTGAATGTTATTTTTATGAATTTTCGGATGAAAGGCTTTGCTTGAAATAAACCGATTCAGAATTGATTAATTAAATTTTCCAAAACCATATATGTTTGTATGAGTAGTTATCTACATATACATATATGTATACAAGAAATAGGCTTCGAAATTGAAGCACTTTAAAGAAGAAGAAAACAAAAGCAACTTACAAAAGCTTGGCAAACTCAAATTTAAGCCCAAATCTTTGTTCATCTGATTTATAAGGCTTTGTCCACTAATTTTTCGCCGTTTTACACTTTCCTTGTAAGGACCTACAAATTAAAAACATATTAGATGATTCGAGTAACGTTAGGCATTTTCTAAAAATATCGTCGAAACCTTCCACCACCTTTTGTATGTTAGGGTTATTAGTCAGCGTATATTCTATTCGCTTCGTTCAGTCGTCTGCCAACTTCGTCCGCTGTCAATATTGGTTCGTCGTCTATGCCTGCCAATGCCTTCAAATCGACCTCTGACCCGTTTGTTGTTAGCAGACGATCGGGTGGCATTGTAGTGTATAGAGCAAAATGTTCGGCATCATCCAAATCGACTTCTGGATCTAGAATAACACCAAACTCGCCTTCACATAGATTTCTAATGCTCTGTCGATCGGCAATAGCAACTAATTCCATATTACCATCACATACTGGTATTTCGGCCAATTGAAGGGCACTCAGCGTTCTACGATCTAAGTACTGGCCGAAAGTGAACGTTTGTCCTTCGTGTGAAGGCAAACTCTTTGCATTTTCACCTTTGAGCGGAATATGGATTACGTCGGCATTTAAGTGTGCTGGCCTTTTACCGGAAACGCTACTAACACTACGACCAACGGGTTTACCATTTCTGTAGCTCTCACTCTTTTCGGACGTATTATTTCGTGGAGCTAAAGAATCAGATTTGGGTTGTAGAGATTTAATTGAGCGAAAAGAGGCACGACTGGGATCCATATTCGAAAAATTGCCAATGCTCGGCTCCCGACTACCAATGGGTGTTGGTATTTTCGTGGTAGCCGCGTTAGGCTTGCTCTTTGTGGATTTATCTTGAGAATTCGTTTCACTTTTACTTTTGCGACGTGTGAAGAATCGAGAGAAGAAACCTTGACGTTTCTTTGGCGAGGAAGTAGGCGTAGCTTGTCGTTTAGTTGGGCTTTGTTCCGGTGTGCGCATTATAAAGATTTGAGATGGTGGGCGTGAGGAAATACTACTTGCGCATGAATGTTCTACAGAACTATGTGGGGTTGGTGAGGTGGATACTAAATTTTGAATGGTATTGGGTTTAGGCGGCAGCGGTGGTACATTTTGTTCAGGAATAGGTGAAGGTGTGCGTGGTGGTAAAGGTAGCGGAGGTGAGGATGGCGTGGTTGGCGTTTGTGCAACATTTACGCAAATTTTTGGTGCGGGAGGGTTTTTCAAGACCACCAAGCCATCTTCTTCATTTGCAATAGAGCCCGCACATCCTTGCTTTTCAACGACCGGTATAAACATCGGACTTTTAAAGGCAATCTGTAAACTATTATAAGTTGAAGTATCGTCAAAACTATCATCCACCTCCATGGAGGGTTGTTGACTGGCAGTTGAATTTTTAGGAATTGAGGTAATTGCCTCCACCATCGTTTCAACAGATTTATTGTCAGCTATTGGAGAGCTGCTAAGTGACAAATTCTGTATTATGGGATTATCAAATGTACCCCGCCTAGATTGCAATTCCCCGCCTATACCGTCGCCGAGTTCGGCTACAGGTTCTATATAGTCAGTGAAGGTCCGCTCTTCATCAGTGGCAGTCGATATGGTCGTATGGTTCGTTGACATGCTCGGTACATTGGTGCACACCGTTGCTGGACTCAGGGAAGTTGTGTCACCATTTTCCACAGTCAAACTGTCTGTCCGTTCAAATTCACTACAATGCATCCACTCATTGATCTTGTCCACCGCTGTTAGGGGATGGGATCCAACCAATGAGGTATGCCTAAGTATATCGTCAATTGGAGTCGAAGTCTGTGTATCAGCATCCGCTGGTGGGTATGCTATATTCGGCACTTCTAATTCGATATCAATGCCATTGGCACAATCTAATTCCAAATCAGCTTCATCAGTGATGCTCTCCCTAAAACGACGAGCTGCACTCTCGGGTTCATTGAGCGTATCTAAACTTGGCTGCTTGCTAACTGTACTCTCGGTGCGTTCTGTCGATAAAGTGCAATTGTCATCCAAATCAAAATCAATTTCAGTTTGTGGGTAAGAGTACTTAGTAGCCGTAGTCTCGCTATCCATGGATAGGACATGTTGAAATATATCGACATCTGGCCGTCGTTTAAGTTTACTACGCATACTAGCGAAGGATAGCATACCTGGATCGTGGAATACGAACTCCAAAGGATCGCTTCTTCTATCCAAACTGGGACATTCCAACTCTACAAAGGTCTATAAATAAGCCAAAAAAGAGAAAATGTTATGAAAATCAAAATTTGAAATAAAATGAAAGATTTTTACTCACTTTGGCATTTTTTGGTAAATCAGCCTGAGGATAACGCGGTGTACGAAATGCAATCGCTGTCTGTTTATGTACATTGGACGGTTCAAACTCGGCGTAAGCATGCCATACTTCGTGACCGTTATCGATTGCCTTAAAGCGAATTTTCACATCATCTTTGTTTACTTTCGAGCAAAGTAAAATTATTTCTTCACCTCCATCGATTGTGGCAGCACAACTACAAAGTCGACTTATCAACAATTCACTTTTCGCTTTGCGATCATGTAGTGGCTCCGACACCACTGGACTTAGCGGCTCCCAACCGTTGGCACTTTTCAGAAAGCCTTGAAAGCATAAACGCAGTGAATTCAATTCAATTGAGTTTGGATCGTTAATATGATCAAATCCAGCTTTGTAAAAAGAAAACATTTTAAATAATTCCAAAAATTGTATTTGTAGATCTTACTCTTAAACGGGTCGACTTTTTTCTTCTTTCGCTCCTCTAATGATTCTGCAATTTCCTTTTTTCGCACACATTGGATACCAACGTTGCTAAATTCCGCACGCAGAGGTAAGCCAGGTCCAACATTTTTTGTGCATACACCACTTTTACAATTCTTTCCGACCAGTTGATGAGGATGCTGACGATATGGTTTCTCCTTTGTGACACAGGACACCAGTATTAAAGCTTCGCCATTATAGCCAACAATTTCGACAGTCGGAAATGTCTTGGTTTCTTGGTAAGAATTCTCGCCAGGTATGGTTCCCGCTGTGCGACCCTCGCATTTATAACGAAATCGCATTGGCTTTCGGGTGGGCTGTTCCACAACGCGCAGGTAGGGCTTTGAGGCGGCTGCTGTGCCATCCATCTCTGGTGTTATGATTTCAACTGCGGGCGGAGGACAACATCAATTAACATTTATTTATAAAGTGAGTGAATGCTTAAAAAAAAGACTTACTAATGTCACTTAATTCATGCTCGTTTGTTTCCATGACTCGGCTGTTGTCTGAAAGAAAAGTAGTTGGAAAGGTAGTTTCAGGTTAATATGTTAATTCTTAGTAGTAACATATAAGCTTCATTTTTAATAAATTGATTAAGTGGAAACCATGCCAAAAACACTTGAACACTGATAACTGCTAGGGTTTGCCGGGGCGTATGAGTAACATTTTAGCGTACGGGATAGCAAGTTGATTCAAACTTTTAACTTAATCTATTTTTCGTAGTCTACCTTCCAAGTTTTAAATCTTAATTTTTAATGAATTTAGAGAATATCGAAATCGTGTTCCCTGAGTAGTTCTTCATCGTTTGCGTTTTACGCTGGGTTAATAATTAGGCTACTTTATAAATTTAATGTTGGAAAACAAATTTAAAAGTAAAGAACGATAAAACACATTGCAAAAGCCACGGCTATGCTATTAAACTAAATTAAAATGTGGAATTTTAAATTAGTGCAAGAAACAAAAAAAAAAAAATTGTTTGCAGAATTTCTTTAAACTTTAGGACGGACGCCGACATTTCATTCCAGTACATTTCAGCAAGCAGATACATTCAAATATAAATATTTGTTCGTTGAACACGTGTACTACATACATACATATGCAGCTACCCACATCCATTTATATACCTAAATGCGTACATATGCGATTGTTTACAAAGTATGCATTCCCCAAATGTAGCCTTTTGCCTTCTGACCACATGTTCAATACCGTACTTGTATTGATTATAAATATTTGGACTGTAGCCAGAAGTTTTGCTTAAATTGTTGTTAATACTTTTCTAGATACATTAGAGTGTTTCGAAAATCAATAAGTATTGTTACAACCCCAATGTGAAGTGCTCTTTAAACACTGTTCCGAAATAGAAACGGGTTTTTCTGTTCACAAGAAATTGTGTTTTAATGGCGTTTTCTTTTCTCGAAAATAATTTAAAATCGTTGAAATGTGCTTATTTTTTCCCAATTTGAAGGAGTCAACATCCTCCCTCAGGCTATACATATACTTCGTGTATCAAACTTAAAAAACAACGCTAAAAACGTTTTTATTGGTTAACTTTTGTTCGATTCGCTCTAATATACCCAACAAACACAGTCTCAAAGGTTTATGAAATGTTCCTACAATTTATTTCAACTTTTCTTACTTGACCTATAAAGAGTGAACTATAATTGCAAAATTTCATGATATTTATACACAATTATTTTTTCTAGAAAACATATTGTTACGCAATCAACTAAACTACTTTTGAAATTCCAATGTCATTTTGTCGTGAATACGTTTTTTTTAATATCTTGGTAAAGGATCCTGGCCTTATAAAGATTTAAAGCTAGAGGTTTGTTGCACAAGCCTTTATATATCGACACAATATTAAAGTTAAGGGCCGCTTGCATAAAAGCTGATAACGACTAACCGTAGTTTAATTGACGTATTTTGTATGGTTAGCTGTCAAGTTAATCACCGATTAGGCTTAAGTGTTTTTCGAAGCCTCAATGGACTTTTTTGCAAACTTAGTATAAGCTCCTAGATAAACTTCAATTAAAAATCGGCACGGGGTATCGTTATCCTGGAACAATAAAACACCGCAAACATGTTATTAAGGCTAAAACACACCGATGGTAGAGAAAATGCATATGAACTTTGGAGCCAAATTTTTTTTCTTCCATTTTTGGGACGCTCTAATGTAGACGCAGCATTGTTTATACAAAGGCATTATAAAGGCTAGAAATAATTAGCATCAATTAGGACTGTATAAAATTCAATCAAAGAGAATTTGTGTAAGCTACTGTGAAAAAAAAAAAACAGATGGAAATTTTGCAAAAAAGATTTTAAAAAAGTAGTAGCCGAACACAGCGTCACCTTAATCTTCAAAGGCTATAGCCAACAATTTTTACGAGAGATAAACAGAAATATTTTAACTGTATTGAACGCATGTAGATATAGGAGGCATATTCATAGTCGAATTAAAGTATGTAGGTATCAAAGTTGGGTTAGTCCTCTTCAAATCAATTTACAACGGCCTATATGCCAAAAAAGTCTATGCTTACTCTAGTACCTATTTTATTTCGACTATGAATATGCCCCATAGGTTTTTAAAATGTTCTGGATTTTTCAGGACAAAGTATTATACTACAACAACATCAACAAAATATACTTTGGCGTTCAAGACGCGAGTTAGATCGATAAGTTGCCTTCGTACACCACCTCTATCAATTACATAAACGCTAAAAGCATTGATGTACGTATGCCTATATGCAGCTATAAGCCGCGCGGAAAAACGTTTGACGGTTTGAGAATTATTTAGACGGCTGTCGGACAATCAGAATAGGCCTGCTCAATTTGCCACTCACTAATTGACTTAAAGTTTACAGCAGTAATCACTGTCAATACCATAGGAAATTTCTTCATATACACCACTTATCTGTGCCGATTTGCAATAATCGCTTAAGTCGACTTAACCTTCATATGGAAATTTAAAAAAAAAACAGAACTTGTTGTTGTTGTTGTTGTAGCGAGGTGTAGCCCTGCCTAAATGTCAGACAGGGTCACCCCGAGTGTATTGCTCTTGGCCGGGTCAATATAAGAAAACGGCCCGGGTCGTTTCGGCACGATGGGTACAGCACAAGTACTGGTACCGTTCTCGTAGAACCGGCAATACCAGAAACTAGCCGTGTAGGCCATGTAGGTTATTTAGCGTTACCCAGGGTGCACCAACTGGGAGGCGACCTACTTTTACACTTCTTCAAGCATAGCTTTAGCCAGTACATAAATTTTATTTCTTTTTGACTATTATCGTTATTCTTTAAAGAGCACAGTGATGCAAAGTTTTTAAAAATCGAATGACTTTTGTGCGATCCAGAAGCAATTAACTGAGAGTTAGTCTGATTTTGAGTTGTGACTCTTTTTGAATTAGTGTGCGATATGTATAAACAAGCTACAATGGTCTTAAAATTATTGCAACATTCAACTATTTTAATATTAAAGGTCGGCATACGAAATTTCGATTGGTCTAAAATGTTAAGTCGACTTAAAGAATTATTTGCAAATCGGCACAAATATATAGTCTAAGAAGCTCGAAAACTGGACCAAATTTAGTCAAACATTTTTAACCGTGTACCAAATGTTTTTGAGTTTATCGCTTTTTTATCGAGGTGCTCCTTTTTCATATATCCGAACATCCTGTTTATGTGAGGAATTTTTTTAATTTAGAATGTTTGGTTAGTGCGTATGATTGTACACTAGTGACATAAAAACGAGGAAAATAGCATTCGTCGAAATTGTTTTAAAAAAATACCAAACAAAATTTAGTTCACAGGGTTGGTAATCAGCGTTCCAGTCAAGGTATTATGGAATCTGTTAAGCAGATCGGTGTGCAGGAATTTGATGATTTACTGGTATTTAAAATCTGTCCTATATATGTATATCTTAATCGAAATTGCCCAATTGCCTGCTCAGTCCAAAGAACTACTTGCTGGTCAGAGTGGCCAGACGTTTGATATCTGGAATTAAAATGCTGGCTTCCCAATATAGGATGTTATCACGGGCCGATTTCCTGGTCAAATTTTTGTCGTTCCACCGTGTGAATAGCAATTCGATCGATCTACACCTTGTATTTGAAGGTAGACAGCAGTGGAACGACAAAAATCGCCCAGAAAATCGACCCGTGTAAATCAACAGTTACGAATAAAAATATTTTTAATTTTGTAAAATTCACACCAGCCACTCACACATGTTGTTCGTGCCTTTGCAGATTTTTTCACGTTTACCAATTTGTAAATTATACGTTTTGGTATGCTTCATTTCTATTGGGTATATACATATGTATGTATGCACATCTCTATGAATGTATTTAAAGCTTTGGAAATAACCTAGGCGATGGAAAAGTCTGGCGTCGATCGACGGAAATATCAGAATTTATTATTTGGCATCTGGACTAAAAGCTAAAGAAAAAAACCGATACCAGCACTGCACACTGGCCGGAAACGCATTTTTTTGGCATAAATCTGAAAATATGAAATTATTGCTCCTGCTATTACATTTTTTGGCAATACACATATGTACTGAATTGTTTTTTTTTTGATTACTAAGACCCATTTTCACAGTGCCGGGTTAACTTAAGGTTAACTGTCCAAAGTTGGCTAGTTAACATATGGTCAGTATATTAAAAATTCAATTAAATAACATAAATAATATTGCGAATCCAAAGTTAACTTTGGAACTTAAATTAACCTGTCACTGTGAAATTGGGCCTAAGCCCGCTTACACGCCGGCAAGTTCTCATTTCAACTCAGGGCTAAGGTGAAATGGGTCTTACTTAATTAAACAATTTTTTTGTGTAAATAAATTGTGCGTCGGGGCGTATGAGTAACTTTTCTGTTTATGAGATGTGACACTACAAATTTTTACTAAATTTGTTTCTGTGTACCTGAGTGTAAATAGCCTAACTTTACCTCCACTAAAAAATTAAAAGTTCTGAAGTTAGGCATGTATGTACATACACTGTGCCCCAAACACGGAGCAACTTTCCATGAATTTAATATAACAGAAGGCGCAAGTTGTAAGCTTTAAGTAATGACAACATCAGCCGTCGCTTTATCTTTGTTCCATTTTTATATCTGAAGCGCTATTTTCCAATCGATTGGCTTGATGACAGGCTGTTTCTTGGGGAGTATATTTAATGCGATGGATATATTTAACATAATTTATCACATAAACAACATTCCCATACAACACACTTTGATATACGTAGGCACATATTGTTTTGGATCTATTTTGCGCGGTATTTGTAATCTGACGCTGTTTGGCTCTACATACATACATACAAGTACTACATGAACTATTAAGCATTTATTTTGCCATATTTTATAAAGTTACCACAATGCTCTATTATAATCACACGCCCATAGAAGAAGGAAAATAGGAGTCGTGCTACCGTTCACTGATTAATTAGCACTTTCATCTCCATTAGGACAATAGCCAGCAAAGTAATTACAAGTTGATGGGTGCTAAAGGAGAAGCCTTAATTTAGTAGAACTTGGAAGTAACTTAATCTAGTTTGAGACCAAAATAAAATGCGGCGAATAAAAATAGCAAGCAAAAAGCTAAAATCAGGGACCGCAAATAACAGTTACTTTTTTATAATTATTAAGTTGGTTATATTTTTCATTTTTTTTATATTTCGATGGCAAAGTAAGAGTAATTTCCAATTTTTAAATTTCGATCGGAAAATAAGAGTTATCTATGATTGCTTTCATTTAAAATCATAGATAACTCTTATTTTCCTTCGTGAAAAACTTTTATTTTCGATTTTACATGAAAGAAAAAATCAGATGTGTTCATGTTTTCGTGAAACAACATTCTATCATGGTTGTCAGTGGATTTGGTATACGGATGGATCGAAGCTTGAAGTGGGTAAAACGGGAGCTGGTATCTATGGACCGAATCTTGTCAAGGTTAAATAAGCTCCAAATTGGTATTACGTGTTTTATTATTACAATCCTAAATAATTATCGCACTTAAATTAAATCTTATAAATCATTCTAAACGTAAATCATTGATTGGGAAAACAATCGTTTTTTTTACTTTTCTCCATATAGACACATTAATCATAGAAATGTTTATGTAAATTTTCATGTATGTTTGTGCTAACAGCGTCCAACGTGTTTTATAATGTTGCATAAATAACCTTCGTTTCTGGTAAACAAACGGAAAAGAAAAATATACTATTTATGCACATTCGTTAAAAGAAAATAGGACCAACAGTTGGTGTGAATTAAATGGGAGTGATAAAAAATGTATTGCAGAAATAACATAATTACCAAATTTTTTCATTGTTCCTATGTTTTTATAAGAAGCTCACATGTTAAAGAAACGTATATGTACCAGGGATGGGCAATATTTTATTAAAAAAAAAAAACTAATGGCGGCGATATACCAACAGGTCATCATAACCTCTAACGAGATTTTTAGCCGAGCTTCTCTTTCCAACTTGTGGTGTGTTGCTTTTGAGTTTTTCCTACAAGTTGGCGGGACCTACAGTTTTTTGCCGACTCCGAACGGCACTTGCAAAGCAAATGACTTTTTGCTGAGAAGCTTCTCATGGCAGAAATACACCCGGAGAGTTTGCCAAACTACTGCCGAGGGGCGACCCCGTTTAGAAAAATTCTTTTTCTAAATAATTTTTGATGTTACTTTTGCCGGGCATCGAACCGACACGACTTGGTGTAGAAGGCCGAACACTTAACCGCTACACCACGGCGGCCGCCAATATATTATATATGTATATGAAGTATGCTTTAAATGACTGAATTATTTTTTTTCCTTAACAAAAATTTAGCTACTACAAGCATACAGGTGTGATGTTTTTTTATGTTAAATAAACGCGGATTTAGCTATTCTTAAAGAAAAAAACTTACCTAACTATTTTTTGGCAATGAACATTTTTTTAGCTATTTTTTTGTTTTAATTTAGCTATAAATTCCAAAAATTTCTGGCAACACCAGAATCTGAATCTGAATCTTTTAAGACGAGTTCTACATTTTCCTATTGTTCCACTAACAGATAAGGCATCCCTACTAAGTACATAACAGGGTTGGGCCATTTTGAATAAAAAATTATTCAAATAAAAAATAAAAAATTATTCATTATTTTAAAAAAATTTGAGTGATGGGTGACCGGCTATTTTTATTCAAAAAAATTTGAGTGTTGAATAAAAAAATCAAAGTGATGAAGTGAATTTATTTTTATTTCCAGCGATTCTTGAATAAAATAAATTATTATTCATCACTCAAAATTTTTCGAATAATGAATAAAAAATTATTTTTAGTTTTTACACTGCACCAAATTTGGCAAAATTGGGGCGAAAGAGTGAAAATTTGGTGTCTTTTCCATACAAATGAAGCATCATCGCGAATAACGTTCTAAATGTCATTTTACATATTACCTTCTGTATTGCTTTCTTGCATTGTTCAGATAAACAATTTTCTAACATTTTGCACAATAACTGTAAAAATGCATTTAGAAATATGTAGTAGGGTAATATAAAGTGACATACATCATTTTGCATAGAAGCGTCGAAAGTGATTCGAAATAAATTAAAAAACTATACTACCGTCCTTAGCAAGAAGGCAGTAAAATCATTGTACTGCCTTTTAGGAATTTTGATACCATTATATTATTTTAATGTCTTACAATCCACTGATTATAAAACTTACCGGTCAGAATGTAATTTCAACGATAAAACAAGGTTTAAGTTAGTGATACATCTAGAATCTCTTGTATCTCTCCAGAACAAAAAAAGCAGTATAAAGGTATCATAAATGAAAATATACTGCCTTTATACTCAGAAAGATAGGAATGCTGCTTGGAATATATGGGGAGAAAAGCAGTAACTTTGACTTACAAACCAAAAAAGCAGTAAATGATTTTTTTTATTTCGGATTTACAAAGCAGAAAGGCAGTATTTCTCGAAAATATAAAGGGTTTGTTTTACAATCCAAAAAGCAGTAAATAATATTTTACTGCTTTTTGATTTACAAAGCAGAAAGGCAGTTCGCTGATCCTTTAACGTCCTAAGGATAATTTTCGCCCATAATCAGATGCAATTGATTCTTCATGAATCCTTTTAATATCTCAATAATCATTTATGGCTGTTATGCAGCAAAATAACTCGGTATTTAGTTCGAACACACCCCAACTTCACCTTCAGTTTTCTCGTTAATTAATTTTTATAACATACTGCCTTTTTGCTTAGGACGGCAGTATTCTCTCTAAATTTTTTTCATAAAAACACAGGAAATTTCAAAATAGAAAAATTTTCTTTCAAAATTTTTTTCATGAAACATCAAAATGCGAGTGTTTTTTGTTCTTGCATTTTGCAATTTTGACAATAGTGTGTTAAATTCTTGTGTTTTTCATGGAAAAAATTTAGAGAGAATACCCCTTATGACTTTAGTGTTTTTTTGCTCTCCTGACAAATTATGATTTTGTAACTTAGAACGTTATTCGCGATGATGGTTCAATTCTTATCTTCAAAATTTGGAATTCCATCACATTTCACCAAATTTGCCGAACAAATTCATCCGGAGTTCATCCAAATAGCAACCCTGGGGTGTTTCCCATTAGCACTAAGCCACAGCTGTAAATAACAATTTCAACCAGAAAATTGGCACATTTTACCAGAAAAAGACAGAAGTCTTCTTGACTTATATTTAAAACATCACTGTAGTGCATTTTCTTTCGGTAGCTTTGTGTGGGTAATGAGAGGTGTGTGGGTAATGAGAGGTGAGAGGCATCATATCCGTAGATCAACCATCGAGTTGCACGTCAATTACCTATGCGCATAATAGTCGCCTCTTACGACCGGTATGCCTACCTCGGGCATATTCTAAACCCCTAACCCGCAGGGGCGAAGCCACCTTTAATAGCTTAATCTAGCTCAAAAATAGCTAAAATGACCACACTGCATATAGAGGAAAACCTACTAACCAAAGTCACATATCACTTAAAATACGTACACTCAATATGAACTGACTAGTAGCGCTTACCTGCCATTTTTCTTTCCATTACGATAAGACAATTAGAAAATTCTATGGATCAAATACGCAACTTTGTACAAATATTCGTGAACATTACTTTGTAACTGAAACAAAAGAAAAAAATCGGTATTACAAAAATCCGGAAAAACTGTGGTTTAGTTTGCCCTACAACAATTGGCTCTATACGGCCCTTTCACAAACGTTAAAAAAAATACTCAATACTAGAACACACACTTGACACTGGAACGTCGTGGGAATCGTTAAGATATGAAATATTCAAGGTTTAACGCGACGACTCCCTGCAATGTTTGCGCTTAATTTGTAAAGAAAGTTTTACACTGCCCACTTAAGTACGCTTTAGTTCGAATTAGCTTAGAGATAAGATTACACTATCATTAAATTAGCCTTTATCGGAGCCATCAATAAACTAATAAACAAATAACAATCAGATTTCATCTCCATCATACATACATTTTATATGTTGGTTATTGTTATTATTATAGCTTAGCTGTGATATTGGTAAGCTCAGTATATAATAATAAGCATATCGACGTGCCATACAAAAACTAACACATTCATTTTGTGTCTGACGAGAACTAACACTTTCATTGCTAGTTTTTGTGAGACACAAATTGAAATTGTTAGTTTTCGTGAGACACAAGTCGAATGTGAAAGTTTTCGTACATAATTTTAAAGGTATTATTTTTTTTTTTTTTAATTTTGAAAGTTTTACTTTTCGTATGGCATGCCGATATGTACATAAACGTAGGTAAAAGTATGTGGGAACCAAAATTCTAATATATATAAATTAGGGTTTAAATACTTAGTTTTTCATAGAACGGCGACTCCCTTCGTCGCATACATATAAGCTACATATTAACATACATAAGTTGTGTGAGTTAAATTAATCCTGGGTTTTTCCCACTTTATAATTCTCAATAAAACTTCTCGAGCAATTCATTGAAAGTACGTTGCATTCACATCTCAAACATCATTTGATTTTAAATTCGACTTAGCATCGCCTTAAATACCAGCACCACGTATCCCACTGTTACAACAAAAAGCTCGAATATCACGTATGTACCTAGTAAATAGTTTGCTGATTCAATTTAATTACTACCAGATAATAGTTTTGTTCACTTGAAATTCAATATTATTCTCGTGAATGAAGCAAATCCTGGGTTTTTCCCCAGTTACATAAACATCTTATTGGCCGCTTCAAAGTATTTTCTTACTTTTATTGTTTAATAGTCTATGTGATAGACGAGAATCAATTTCGAGATTTGAAGTAAATTTTATACACTCGTACAAATAGCAACAAACATCTATACAGAGTGCATTATTGCGTACATATTTATTGACAACAATCGTGAAATTATTTTACCAGCAGGCCCTTAATTGTTCTATACCTGTGTATATTGTATGTACACATGTGCCTACGAATAATCAGGTAACTAAGCGGTTATCTTGAAATATTAAAATACGAACATGCACTTATGCACTGTTGATTCAACTGCATTGAAATTGTCAACCTTAACTTAACAGAAAATTTTGTTGTTTAAGGTGTTAAGGATATCAGTATGAGATTGTTAATTTTACCAGTGCCATCTCAAATGTGTGAGTTATATAAAGCACTCGAATATTATCATACAGAGCTTTCCAAGGAACGTGTCTATGTTATATATATTTGGCATTTTGGGGAAATGAAAGAGTTAGTTTTACAGTTTTTTACCCCCAAATTGTTATTTTTTTATTTATTTAAATCCATAGCTTTTTAGGCTTTTACTGGTACTTGTATGAGATGATAACTTTCGGACAGCTTGCGACCGATTATAACAACAAACTAAAATATTGAAATAGCTCACATTTAAATTCAATTTATAAATTACAAGAGAATATGGGGATGTAAGGGGGCTTTTAAGTATTTGTTCTGGATTATCCCAGTGGAGAAATGATAGATAGTGTTTAATAACAAAAAGCGTTCTCTCGATTATAGATGACCTAATCAATTGTATACGTATGTATGAAATTTCGAAATTTTTTTTGAAAAGAACGAGTGCTCTGCGCTGCCATGTTTATATATAATTTTGCAAACGAGCTTTTCTGCAAGACTTTAAGAAGAAAGACCTTGGCTATTTTTCTTCTGGGATGTAAACAAATTTTCGTGTATTTGTATTAAGGTTTTATTTCATTCAATGTACGTTAATCACAAAGCTTTTAATTTATTACTTTCTAAAGAAGTTAATCTTTTAAAATTTGAGAAAGAATGAAATCAAAAAGAAACAAATAAATATGTACATATGTGTGTTAGTGATTTTAAATGAGTATTTGAAAAAAATATTCCTTCTTTTTTTAAAGTGGTGTAGCGGTTAAGTGTTCGGCCTTCTACACCACGTCGTGGCGGTTCGATGCCCGGCAAAAGTAACATCAAAAATTATTTAGAAAAATAATTTTTCTAAACGGGGTCGCCCCTCGGCAGTAGTTTGGCAAACTCTCCGGGTGTATTTCTGCCATGAGAAGCTTCTCAGCACAAAATTCATTTGCTTTGCAAGTGCCGTTCGGAGTCGGCAAAAAACTGTAGGTCCCGCCAACTTGTAGGAAGACTCAAAAGCAACACACCACAAGTTGGAAAGCGAAGCTCGGCTAAAAATCTCGTTAGAGGTTATGATAACCCGTTGGTATATCGCCGCCATTAGTTAGTTAGATAAAAATACGACCATTTGCGCTCTTGTAAAAGTCAATATTCAAATAACATATAAAACGTGTTTTGATTCGTTGAAGATTCAAATCACAAATACAAAGTATTTTTGATTCGGTCGATGAAACAAATCTCAAATAAAAAGTATCTTCGATTTAGAACTCGAATCAAGTGGTGAATCAAATCGATTATTTATTTGTATGTAGCAAAAAAGGATTCGAAATCACACATGAGCTCGTATGCATATATTATAGGAATCAACCTTATCATACAAAGTTATTCTAAATCATAATATGTGACGAAGAAGTGTTAGTGTATCATATTACCCAATCATCATTTGAGTACAATCCATTTTCTTACGGCCGTCATGATGTAACGGTAGAGTGCGCAGCATATTACACCAAATATTCGGGTATCGCAACCCGCGACTTTCATTAGTTTTTAAGGTTTTCAAATGATGAAAAATTCTTTAAACTAAGTATTATAGAAAGTGAGTAAGTTGGGTTGTTACTAATGCTTTTATTTCTCAATTTTTTTAGGTTATGAGCACGTGTACAAAAAGTAAAACATCATTTCACTTTTTTTATTTTTTTTGAAGACACGCCTGCGAATTTGCAAGTTTTTCAACACAATGAAATCTGTAAATTGTTTACGAATGGCAGAGAATGAAAGAATGCCAAGAAAAGGCCATTAGTGATGGAACTTTTCTGAGTTCGAAACTATTATTTCTTCGCAGAATACAGTGTTGATTTCTGTCTTAATAATGCCAATGCAAAAATAGGGCTTAATGCTAAAATGCAAAATCTGGCTTTGAACAGGCTAGTAAACCGCGGAAACACTACCGGAAGCTTAGAGAAGCGCTACGAATAATGGTGGTCCTTTGCCGGAATTAATCCAGTGCACTCCGGCACTAGGTAAACCGTAGAAGGAGTTGTTTGATCCCCTTGAATATTTATATATCGCTCATTTGCTGCAACATCGTCATAACTCAAAAACCCAAATTTTGAGTTAAAATCACTAATATATCAGAAATAATATGTTTGAACAACTGGCAAAGTGTTATATCCAAGGTTTTAACATTTCACGCAGCATCGCGATAGAACTAATAACTTATCCCATATAAATATACAGCAATTCAAAAACTAAAAATGCGTTTTCTGTAATACCGCAGCAAATGAGCGATATGTTCTCCAAAACATTTTTGCGGGAAAAAGGTTACTGTTTGTTGGGTAAAATCATATGTATGTACCTAGATATATGTATGATTATAATTATATTCACAAAATTATTTACGTTCTATTGTGGATATACATTAGGGCGGTCCTTATTTGTATGGAGATAATTTTATCATCAGATTTTCAAAGGCTCATCCTTAACCGATCGTAATATAGCCAAAGATATCACACACAACTTTTTATCCCGATTGGAGATGGTTTAGGCGTGTGACAGTGGAAGTTCAAATTGTTCTATGAGGTACCAAAAATAAAAGTGATTTTTCTTTTTATCTAATACCCAAAAACAATAGCACTATGGTCGAAAATATCAAATGCAAAATCTGGTTCCGATTAAAAATTCACAAGGCGTGTTGAAGTGATTTTTCTGTTTATCAAATACTCTAATTCGATAGGACTATGTTCGAAAATATCACATACAAAATTCGGTTCCGATTGGAATAACCCAAGGCGTGTCGCAGGGGGGTTATAGTTCAGACTACTCCATTGCGACACGCCTAATTCGGGATACAAATTTTTGTGCGGTATAGTTGACCGTGGTTAAACCGGGGGTGAGGCTGGAAAAAATATAACATTTAATTATAAGGACCTCCCTAATATACATACATATGCATGTGTTTACAAATAAACCTGCAATTTATAGTAAGCATAGTATGTTTGTATGAAGTATGAATATAATAAGTATATACTACCTACTATTTGAAATGATCATAGTTGAAAAGAATAATTTATGAGCATGAACGCAACAACAGTAAGTATTGTTATAAAAGGAAAATATGAAGACAACTACGAAATTGATAGAACATCTTTGGACTGCGAATCACCAATACATGTACTTGCGAGTATACCTACCTCGCAAACAAATGCGATTATTCTAGAATGATTTCGAGACTGGGCGCAGAATTTAAAATTTTACTTGTCCCAACTATACCAATAACGAAATATTTAGGATAAATCTCTCTTTAGAGATAAGCCCCAACATGTTTTACAGTTTATGTTTTGGTACATATATCCATGAACTGTTAAGAAAGATCGAGAAATAAAAGTCAATGAGGAACGGATTTTTAGGAGAGCTCTGAACTTAAGTCATTATTCGATGGTAGTACAGACTGCAGAGGAAAAGTTCGTTTAAAATAACTCTAAATTAAAAAAAAATAAAAATAAAAAACTAATGTCGGCGATATATTAACAGGTTATCATAACCTCTTACGGGATTTTTGCGCGAGCTTCTCTTCCAACTTGTGGTGTGCTGCTTTTTAGTTTTTTTCCTACAAGTTGGCTGGACCTACAGTTTTCTCCAACTCCGAACGGTAGCTGTAAAGCAACCTACTTTTTGCTAAAAAGTTTTTTTGATGCCAGAAATACAATCGAAGAGTTTGCGAACTACTTCTGAGGGGCAACCCTGTTTTTATAATATTTTTTGATGTTGCTTTTGCCAGGTATAGATACCCGACTACTTGATGTAGAAGGCCGAGCACACTACCGCTACACCATGGCTGCCGCCAAACATCAAAAATAAATAAGTTGGGGCCTTTGTGAGTTGTGGTAACGATAAGTATGTATAATAACTGGGTTTATAAATAAAAAGGAGAAACTATTGTTCCTGCTATAAAAGACCGCCTCGATAATTGTCATTCAAAAATCCACGGAAATCTATAAATAGGGGTCAAATCATCACAAATGTATTTACGTTTCCTGATCGAGTCACATTTATTGTATCATTTAGAGAAAACAATAATTACTTTAGATTTTTAATTGTCCTTTACATACATACATACCTACATATATCAGATATTTTTCATACGCCACGGTGGGCGGGTTTTGTTGTTTTTTGTCAGGCTTGCGCCACATAACATCAAAATAGTTCACAACTTTTTTTTTAAAGGAGATGGCTTTTGGCATTTAGTGAAACCAAAGTAACGGAACAATTCTAAAAGTGCAGGCTTGGTCACTGGAAGTTTGTATTTAATGGGCGTAATACTATGGATACACACACGGACTTAATCCCATGACACATACAACATTGAGGATTTAGTGAACCGCTGATTTTCATTTTATGTATGAACTTTATTTGTATGGTTGTTATTCCTCATATCTTTGGTTGTTATTTTACCATATCGGCACACTAGTGTGATACTACCGGTTGCTAACTGCCAACGCAAATAATTTTTATAATCTTAAAACTGCTGAAATCAGCTAATTTTTGGGAATTAATTATGAGGATTATCCTCAAGTTAACTCCGTTCAACGCAGTTAATTCCAGATCGGCGCTAGTCTATCAGACCTATAAGAATGTAATTGTGTGTGAGCGATTGCGGTTCTTGGTGTTGGCGCGCATAAAAAAATTGATCTGCTTGAACGATTTCCGCATTCAACAGACGACTATGTGATATACATAAGTACATAACTCGTTTTTTACTAGTACTAGCTTCAATTACTTTTGAAACTACAAAACTAAGCAAAATTATGCTAGCAATTCATGCTTTGTGGTGTTTGGTTCAACCATTTCATTACCTGTTCGATCATCAAAGGCTTTATTGTTTGCTTACCACAGCAGTCATACACAGGTACATTTGCATGTAAGTATGTATTTTAACATTAATACATTTAAAAAGAAAAATAGATAATTTTCTTTATGATTTTGTTCAATTCATTTTGCATTATGTATAACGTATTCGATTTTTAAATTCCATCCGTTTTGTTTTTTTTTTTCATAAAGTTTTAATTAAAAAAAATGGCTACAACGGCGCGATAGCAAGTCGAGCTAACCTGTTAGATTTATTACAAATACTAAACCTACTACAAATAAGTGGAGGCTCACACCGTTTATTTCCTCCCACAAATACTAATGCGAATAAAACCGCGATAAATGTTATTATTGTTTGCAAGTTTTTTGATTTCGTAGAACAAAACAAATCGCTACACCTACACACCCATCGTGCATGCAAGTATAAACCGAAATTGATAAACACATATGTACAATCACAATTGCATTCACTTCAATTCATTTCATTTCAGTTTTCACTTTCGAATCGCTTAATCGCGCCCGTTCGTCCGTCGATCACCGAAACGCGTCTCAAACTGAGTTCAAGCTGTAGTATATTTCGATCTGACGCTGAGCAACAGAATTATCGCACTTTTTGGAATGTCTCCCATTCTACTTGATTATTTCTCTCGTTTAAATTTGTGAATATTTATGTATGTATGTGTATTAGTTTTCAGTACGTATGTATTATTGTATATAGGTATGTTAATTAGTAGTTATTATAAAAATATTCCGCATTAAACAATGTGTGATTTAATCTAGTCACAAAACACACATGGTATTAATGTAGACATGGTATGTACTATGTATCTGTGTCTGTGTGTATGTATGTTGGCTGTCTCTTTGGCTTCGTACCGGCTAGCGCGCTCGCCACAATCAGCAATCGCAATTGAGCCCGCTCAATTCGGGGCTTAATTTAAAAGCATCTCTTGGAAGTATTTTGATATATTTTTAATTTTCAGCAGGTCTTTATTACGAAATCACTTCAATGTTGTATGCACATATACATATGTAGATATATGCATATGTAAATGCGTATAGTAACTCTCTGCCATTATTTTTGTTCTTCAGCTGATTAACTTTTGAGTTGAAACCAAAGCTAAAAATAAAGTCCATCGCTACTTTAGCATACTGCCAGCAACACAAGTAAACATATAAACAAGTGAATATACATATAAATATGTACATATATATTGGTACCTATAGATATTCGATAGCAGACTCTTTAAGCCTTTATTGCACACACTCAAAGCATATAACGTGTATCTTGTGGTTTGCTTTAAACATTTTTGTTTTGTAAAGTAAAACAAAATAAAGTGAAAAGACCAGCTTCGTTGCCGGTTTCTTTACATTATTGGCTTATGTGACGCAATAATTTTAACCAACTCAAAACTCGTTTTTTAACTTTTTTAAGTTGGACGATATTGACCTGTAAACAAACGCATTTGGACTATTTACGTGAATGGCTTCTGGCATGGATGCGTACGAACAAACGGATAATTGGGCACTTATTTACCTTTTTATGCAGATATTGGGGTATGAATACATGAATGCTGCTACTGATTATTACTCATCCATTTGATATGAAAAAAAAAAAGATCAACAATATTTAGATTTCTCATCACACACTGGACAATGTGCTGCCAAGGTGAACTAGTTCATTAACTGAAACCATTTTTCGCTTGAAATATCCAAATGTGTGAGGTGTAATGTGTCCGCCTGTCTGTGCGTGTATGTATGTATGTTTATAATATTCCAATGGCATGTGCGTGATGGACTTTTTCAATATTTACCAAATTTATTTCGTTATATTTTTAAATGCTTCAAATATTTAGTGTTTAACAACACAATCAAAATAGCAAGCCCAATTGAAAACTATTTCCAGCAGTACGATTCACGGTGCACTCTATCGACGGCTGAGTGAAAGATCGCGCTATTTTAACATATTTTTGAAGAATTCCCATTCTTAGACTTTTTTCAAAACCGCCCTACTTTAATATTTTATTAAGGAAAGCTTTAGCTCAGCGTTTTTGAGACTCATTGGGCGGTCTGAACTAGGTTCAAATTCTTAACAACAATAATTTAAAGTAGGCTAATCTTCCACTCAGCCGCCGATATGAAGTAGTTACATGGTATGTATGTATGTATAAACCATATCAAATTAACATATACATATAGATAGCATGTGAACGAATAAGGTAACGAATCCTTACTCTAAATGTTTGGCCCATTTTGGTAGCGAAACAATCTATACATATTTTGAATATGTCTAACGCACATTGGTCATCGTGCGAAAGACCGAACTTTTCTTCAAGATGGCAATGTGGAATTCATACTTACGCATGAGATATTTCTTAAATTCACGCACTTGAAGTACATTTTAGCTCCAAAGTATAGATACAAAAGATTCAGATTTTGAGTGCAACAGAGCGTATACTTCACTTTTTGGAATTTCCCAAATTCCACGGCGAGCTACAGTTTTCCCCTGCAGTGCCATATGACACTGTAGAGGGGAGGTTGGGGTTTTAACATCTTTGTGCTGAAAAATGAAATTACAAGATTTACTTTTAAGTTTTTGGCGAGAAACAGTGGCGAGGAGTCTGTTCTCTGCACTGGTTCCATTTCTTAAATCTTTTTGAAATAATATTCTAAAATCATAATAAGAAATGAAAATTTGGAATTAAAAATCGCGCGATTTTTATACCCAGCGTACTAGTATTAGTATAGGGTGTTATAATTTTGTCCACGTAACGGTACTAAGTAACGGCACAAAATAATTGAGATAGGAATAGAGTTCCATATATGAAAGTTCTGTCCGTATGCAAGATAACTTGAGTAAAAAATTAGATATTTGCATGCAATTTTCTATACAGGTTACTTTTTGGCCAAGGTAGGTTGCTATTGAAAATGGGCGAAAGCGGATAATAACCACGCCCCCTTTTTCGATGTCGAAAATCACATAAATTGACATATCTCGGTAGCTGAAATGGCTAAAATTATATCATTTTATAGCTGAATCCCCCTGGTAATTCTTTTATGATTTTTCTATAAATTTTTTATGGTGGGCGTAGCACCGCGGGAAGCATTTTTGAAAATTTGACTGGTCGTAACTTTCAAAATGATTACGATTGAACGATGGAATTCGGCACAAAGCATACCAGTATCGCTGGCAGTATACCTGATGAAATTGGATAAAATCTCCCTCCAACCATGCCCACTTTCGATATCGAAAATTTTGAAAATCACCTAAATTGACATAATTCCGAACCCGAACTTAGACTTCCTTACTTGTTTATTCCAAATTTTCGGCTGCGGCGCTTTTTTAAATATTTTTAAAATAATATTCTAAAATAATAATATGAAGTATATATATGAATATATTAATTTACATAAAAGCTTTGCTTGAAAACCGAAAACGGCGATGAGTTACATACGCTTTTCCATTAACATAAATAAATATAGTTTAAAAAAACTAAAACTCAAGCTTTTAGAGAGTATTGAACTAAAAAGTTGAAAATAATTTTAAAAACCCTACACAGTAGTATTGTGGAAAAAGCGTGGTCCGCTTTGTTCCATAATCTTCGTTTTTTATTTAAAATGTTTTACCTTTTTAGTGCAATATTCTTTAAAAGCGCGTGTTTTCGCTTTTTAAACTATATTTATTTTTTACTTTTTAGTTAAATGTGTTATGAAGTAATCGATAAATATATCGAAATATACCGCAGTGCAAACAAAAACTCTGGGCCTCCACTTTTGTTTGATACCCATATTGTAGGGAAATTTTTAGGTTTTTGGGCAATCATATTTTGACCGATAACTCAGTTATCGATAAATTTATCGAAATATATCGAAGTCCAAATGAGACCTGGGGCCTTCACCTGGGGACATTTTACGGGTTTTGGGCCACTGGGGCTTAGACCGAACGATAGTCACATACATACAAGCAAGCAAACAAACAAACAAACAAACAAGCAAACATACACGTGAAACTAATAAAAGCGTGGTAAAAACACATACATATTTGGTCATTATACTCCATTTATGTTCAGGAATTCGAATTTCTGTATACCCTTCGAAAACACGAAAATATATTTTTTTTGGCCCGCCCTTTTATCGTTACCTTAATATAGAAAGGCAATAGCTCATATTTTCTTAGCTCGAAAAATTACTTGCTTATTCGAACCACAAATATAAATGTCTGTAATATTTAACTACGCTATAGTATAGTACTAAGCTTTTGAGGAAGCTTCATTCAGAAGTTATTAATAAAAATCCATCAGCTACTTGATTTGAAATAAAGAATGAGTTAAGGCCTTTCTATATTAGTGTTACGATATGACATATCGCACACTAAATCAAAAAGAGTCACAACTGAAAATCGGAGTAACTTTCAGTTAGGCGGCTGCCGTGGTGCAGCGGTTAAGTGTTCGGCCTTCTACACCAAGTCGTGGCGGTTCGATACCCGGCAAAAGTAACATCAAAAATGATTTAGAAAAATAATTTTTCTAAACGGGGTCGCCCCTCGGCAGTAGTTTGGCAAAGTCTCCGGGTGTATTTCTGCCATGAGAAGCCTCTCAGAAAAAAAAATCATTTGCTTTGCAAGTGCCGTTCGGAGTCGGCAAAAAACTGTAGGTCCCGCCAACTTGTGGGAAAAACTCAAAATCAACACACCACAAGTTGGAAAGAGAAGCTCGGCTAAAAATCTCGATAGAGGTTATGATAACCTGTTGGTATATCGCTGCCATTAGTTTTTTTTCAGTTAAACGCTTCTGGATCGCACAAAAGTAATTTGATTTTTAAAAACTTGGTATCACTGTGCTCTTTAAATAGTAACGTCAAAAAGAAAATAGTAATAGTAAAAAAAAAAAAAAATTGCATGTATTGGCTGTACTACTTTTTATTAGGCAATCTATGTCAAGAAGGCGACCTAAAAAAATTTTGAGTTTTGACGGTTTTTGATTTAAGCAAGTTTGTTTTAGCAGAAGCAACCATCAGAGAGCAAGACACACCAACACCATAGAAAATAATTAAAAATTTATCAAAATGGGGCATTAATATTCAAAGCGTTTTGTACCATAACGTGGTTACAATAATAAATTTTATGATTGTTTTCGTTGTGGCGTCGCGGTCACACAAGTGCAAATGACTGGAAGCCAAGACATAAAATAATCAGCCGCACAAATGCTGGACAAGTATACATACATACATATCTACATATTGCTATTCGGGGCGGGAATCAAAACTTAAAACAGACGTTTAAACGGTAGCACCAATTCAAATTCGAGGAGACACCTAAAGACAGAAACTTGTTTGGCAACTGGGTTCCCCGAATAAACGGATGAATCATTCATAGTTGATGTGCTAATAGCTTTGGTCATTGGTAGTTTAAAGCTGGTTTTATTTATTTACATACATACATTTGTATATTTACATATAGCTACTTGTTGACTTCTTTCAAGTTATTACCAACACTTTGGTATTCAAATTACGATCTCAAGGACGTCTGAAAAACTTGACTTGCTGTGATCGAAATTTATTTTCACTCAAACGTTAAATATAAAACTGTTAAAGATATTATAAAAATAACGATAAATTTTTTTATTTTTGAAAGGATTACGTAACGTGATCAACAAAACAATTGATAGATAATAATTCCAATTTTGTGTATTTTCTCTAAATCTTTTTCCTAAAAACACACAAGAAAATAACACACTATTGTCAAAATTATTTTCCAAGAACATCAACAAGAATAAAAAACATACGTATTTTGTTGTTGCATGAAAAAAATTTTACAATAGTTTAGAAAATTTTCGACAATAGTGTGCTATTTTTTGTGGTTTTTGTGGAAAAAATTTAGAGAGAAGACCCCTAATAATTTTGAAATTGAACTAGTCAATCGCGAGAATTAAGCAACAATTTTATAACTTTGAAAAATTTTAAATGGCCATATTTTGTAAGAATTCATTCCAGGGGACTGGAAATTCACAAAGTAACTCCTTAAAATTTGTAGTGAGTGTGTATTTTACTATATCATACTTAAATATGTGAAAAAGTCATTATCGAAAAATGTGTCAATTAGGGCCTTTGTGAATTGAGGTAACGAGGCGAGTGCGACAATTTAAAAAAACTTACTTTAAAGTGTAAGGCTTGCCTTTACTTCCGTCCTTACAATAAAGTAAATTCTCGCGTTTCAATGGGCATGTGGCTCACTTCACTTATTTTTAAATGAGTTTAACTACAAAACTTGAAAAGTGGCTATCACATATGTATGTATGTATGTATGTAGGTAAGTTGTCACAGATGTTATAAGCTTGTTTATGCAGTGTTAGTACGTTGTCTACTCTGACGCGTATATGCGTTCTTTATTCCATTCTTCGCGCTAATTTTATATTTATAGTTTATCGATCTAATCGAAGTGTACTCAAAGCTAGTACATCCAAGAGGCGTTTGGTTTTTCAAAGCAGAAGTATTAAAGTTGTCACCCACATGCAAACAAACAAAAACATTCAAAACTTGGTACAATAAATCGTTTTATGAGAAATTCACTGCAATATCGACTGATACTTTAACTCTCGGACGGATACACTTCGTGGTAATTTCTACATCGAAATTAGTTAAATGTTTTCAAATGGAAATGCTTTCCTACCGATCACTCAATAAAACAAAAACAAAAAAATTATCAATCTTACCCTTTAATCGGCTTTTAAGTATACACGAGTCTCCGTTTTAAATAAACCAAAAACAAACTCCCATTAAGTTGACACATTTTTGATAATCGCAAATAATAACTATGTAGTTCGATTATTTCACTTAAATCAATTTTTATTTGAAAAATTTTTGCTTTGCTTTAATACCTTCATATGTGGATAATTACACCGAATGGAAGTATCTTTCGATTTAAAAGCTGCTAAAGTATTAATAACACTTTATTTGTTTAAGTTTTATTCGAAATGAAGAGGAGGCAGTGCCGTTACTTTATTCCTGTGTACTCGTTTCTCTGTTTGTATTTAGAATAAATAATTTTCCGCCCAAGTTTTCCAAATCGACCGATTGCCACCGTAGCCGAACTGACAATGAACCGCTATAAACGGCCAAGTGTAGACATGTGTTCCGTCGTCCAACGCTTGCTTTGCCAGACACTGAGTGTACGCGAATTTGTTGCGTCTCCATCTCCTGCAGGCATTCAGTTGAAAGGGAAGTCATCGCAGACGCGTTGCTTTGGCGAGCTTCTGTTGCCATGCTTTCATGTATTACCCATCGCTCGGCTTTATCCTAACATAATCAACGAAGGGCAATGTCCGAATACCCAAAGTTGATTGATAAGTGTACATATGTATGTTTGTATGATATAGACGTATCTAAACCGCTAAAAAGAGCTATCTAAGAAAAGAACAAAACAAAAAATATTAAAGTGCATTTGGCTTATTTATGGCATTCGTCATTCCATTCAAGTAAATAAAGATACAGCCTTACATACATACATTCATACATATGTGCACTCCATTAATGTATTCATGTGCTTTTAACTGTAAAATTCATATTAAGTATTTAGAGGAATTCATCGTAAATGAAGTGTAAAAGCGGTTGCTTAAATGCTTTCAAGGATGTTGCCACTCAACTGGAGGCAGCTGTGAGCATTTGCGACACCTCCAACACAAGCGTCAATATATTGCGATTTAAACTTTGCCACACTGTATAAGTACATATCCCTGTACATTAGACTGAACCAAGCGAAATTTATTTTTTTTTTCTTCAGAATGGCAAAAAAATTACTGTTAAAGTTACAGATCTTTATATTATTTTTTGCTAGTTCAGATTTTGTAGCCCTCATCACATTTTTGTTGTAAATTTGACAAACGATTGTGGTAAAAAAAAATTTGGGTACATAATTTTGTAGGAAACTAGATTCCCTGAAATGATGTTCTACATACTTATACTGAAATTTTCTCAGATCCGCCCTTATTAATCTAGCGTTTTTCCAAATTTTTAAACGAAAATCGGGAGATCGATAAAACATATCAATGTTTAAGGCTGGATTAATAGAAAACGTTTGTCTGTGAAAATTTCAATCTACCCATTTTTTCAGGGGATTCAAAATTATGGATAAATTTACAATAGGTGTGTTTCCTTCGTAGTTAGTGTGAGGGGAATACTCGCTTATTTATCGCATTACCTTCAAAGCAAAAAAAGTCGGTAACCAAATCCTTCTTTGTAAAGTCGGTAACCAAATACACGACCCAAAACGTAGTGGTGGGCGGTGAAAAAACTGCTCTATTGTGAATAAGCTCTTAAATTATACCAGGGCAATATTTTGACAGCTGGTATGTTTTAGCGTTGTGGTAAAAAATTATGTTTTGAAACAAGGACTGAAACCGTAACCGATTAAAACCGATTAATTTTTTAAAACCGAAACCGAAACTGTAACCGTTATTTTTATCTGAAAAAAAGAACGAAACCGAAACCTTTTCAAAAGCCGAAACCTGTTCCAAACGGTTTTGATTTTTTTTATGTCCTTTCTTTGTGGACACATATTTTATTTTACCAGAGGCTGTCCTGAATAATTTTCATGGAAGATGATTTAGCAAGGTTACAAAAGACACATTTTGACCTCAATATCAAAACTCCGGAAGAGGAATGAGGCCATCGAAAAAAATTTACGAGATCCGAAAAAAAAAAATGTATTGACCTTTCTCAGAAAGCATCACTCATATTAATGTTTATTTTAACATATTTCTAAAAAATATAGTATTATTTTAAATTTATTTTGAAGCAATTTTTTCCATAAATAGCGACAGAAAAGTATTTATTACTATGTTGGAGAAAATCCAACATGACGACCGGAGTAAACTTATAAAAATTCAGACTTATTTTGCATTGGTGTTTTTATTTGGAAACCGAAACCGGAATGAAACGGTGACCGAAACCGAAATAAATGTTGAAGAACGAACCCGGAACCGAAACCAAACCCCGTTACAAAGCCGAAATCGAAACCGGAGCTTTATTTTAAATCGGTTTCATACCTTGCTTTGAAAATAAGCCCCAAAATTTGATCACTTTCGTATTTTCACCCGGGTATGAGTTTTAATAAAATAGCTTTGAAATTTTTGGACAGTCTAATGTACATAATTGACACCTTTTTGGCAAATGGCTTTTTCACATATTTAAGTATGATATAGTAAAATACCCACTCACTACAAATTATAAGTAGTTACTAGCAGTAATAACGAAGATATTCCAAATTTACAAAGCTACATATATTTACATGCGTTCAATGTAAACAAATTTTTGTTTTTGCTTCTCCTGTAAATTTTTTTTATGTCATTTAGGGCCTTTGGGAATTAAGGGAACGATATGTATATAGTTCTGTAAATATTTGTTTTCTCATAAAGGCACACTGCTGGATTTTCACCTAATTGACCGCAATTGGGCGGGTCGCAGGAGGTTATGGGAATCAGTAAATCTTTGTGCAGACATTTGAAGCATCATCGCGAATAACGTTCTAAGTTACAAAATCAGAATTTGTCAGGAGAGCAAAAAAAATGCTAAAGTCATACTTTTTAAATTTATTTCTCTATCTGTCTCCTTAACTTTTTCTTTTATATCTTTCATATTATCAGTTTTACACCTTCCTTATGATCTTCCAGTGCCGTTACCAATCACTTTCGCCGCTTCTATGCAAAATAAATGCATTTTCACAGTTTTGGTGTGTCAAATTTTAGAAATTTTTTTATCTGGACAATGCAAGAGAGCAATACAAAATGTTATATGCAATAAAACCGGTTTTGAAAAAAATTAGACTTAGAACGTTGTCCGCGATGATGCTTCATATGCTGCATGTGGGCGAATTGTAATTTTCGATGCTGGAATTCAGTCATGGACCGAATTATTTATAAACACATTGCCGTACATTTACTATACATACATGAATGTGCACAAATTTATTTTCGTGAAACAACCAAGTTTTGGTTATTGAAATTCTAAGCATACGAGTACATGTGAACATACATCAAAATGTTCTACTTTTATTGATTTTATATACCAACCTAGATTAGGTTACAAATTATGAGACTATAAATCTCTTGCAATACTTCTTACATGGCTTCTACCAACTTTTAGCACTTTAAACAAATGCACTTTACGCATAAATCATAAACCAGCCAAAACAAAGAAACCAGTAAAATCTTAGTACAAAAAATAAATATAAAAGTAGTTTAACGTCAAACACAATTGAATTTCAATCCGTTTATTTATTGTATTTATTATCTCGCAAATAGCAATCGAATTCGATACGAACATCAACACTTAATATGCCAGAAGTACTCACCACAATTCCGCCACTCAAGCTGACCATTGATAATTTAAGCGAAACGGATGCCGTCACAACTGATCGGTCCACAACATCTGCAAGTCAGACAGCCAGTAGCAGCGGCGCTCCCAGGGCTCTTAATGAGAATCCAATTAAGCGAAGACAAAATCAAGCCAATAATGGACAATGGAAGAAATCGCGCAAATCCATCGGTCGTCGAGGCCAGAAGAAGCCATCTTCGAAGTTGGGGTAAGCTCACTATATTTGTTGACATTATTTTCTCAGTTGAGGTGGTTTAATAATGTGAAAGTACCTGCTGCTATGAACTCGTTACTTTTCATTTGTAGCTATATTTGTCAAGCAATTTTAATCAGTTTTCTTGTTTTATTGTACAGTTTTCGACACTGAAAATTTCAAAAGCAATAAATATAAAAATTTTCGGTTTTTCTTTGTGCAACGGAATTGCATTCAAATTTCGATATTGTTTCGCTATTTGATATTTAATTTAGCGTGCATAACCTCACTAAGAAGACACTTTATTAAGAAAAGACGGCATTTTAAACTAACTACATTCAAAATCTTTTTCATCCCCTCCCCACCGTTTGCAATATTCATATGCACAAAGTTCACCACAAAAGTGTGCTGCTGCTGCCCTCTGTCTGAAGTCTCAAATTCCTCGCGCCTTATTGCTCACGCCTTCGTCCTCATCGGCATCACTTATCACAAATATATCACGCAATTCCTCACCGGAACCAAATGTCAAAGTAGATAGCGCCAAGTTCACAGAGAAAGCAACCACACCGATAGCAAAGTTAAAATCAAACGACTCGGAAAGCTCAGTGCAATCTACTCACAACAATTGCAGTGGCCTCGAACTGATTGAAACAGTACCCGAAACCATCAAAACCCAGTTCACTTTGCAACGGCAGCATACAGCTGCTATTTTGAATTTTAGAATCCGAAAGTCGGTCACACAAATGGATTTGAGGCGCTCACGACGTGAAAACAATAATAGCTACCAAGTCTTATCTTCGACGCAGTCTTCATCGCTAAGTGGCATTTCAAAGGACTCTAGAGCCTTGGTACATAACAACGGTGATATAGCTGGCCTAATGGGAGCCTCCAGCCAGTCTTCGTTAGTGAACAAAATCTTCGACCAAGATAATTATTATTATGTCATACAAGATCGAGATCCGAAGGTAGCAGGAATGCGCATTTTTGCCACCATTATGCTCAACGCTTGGAGAAAACGCCGAGACGAAGTGAAACGTCTCATGGAGGAGGTTAGCGATCTCAAACGTGGTGTAAGTCGACTATAATTAAACGTAATCAAACTATTTTTAGCTAAATATATATCACTTTTTAGTCCATTAAGGCTAAGAATCAGTTGCATGTTTTCAATACACTCTTTCGAGTTGAGCAAAAGCGAAATGATGAGCTGAGTTTGCAGTTGAAACGCTCGTTAGATGATATCAACAATACCAAGTCATCTTGCGAGAGTCTCACCACTTCGCTTATCAGTTTGAAGGCGGATAAGGCATTGCTGGAACAGCAAACCCAAATGAAAGATCAAGAATTCGATGGCCTTAATGCCATACTCACCCAGACAAAATCCGATCTATTTAAAGCCATGTCCAAACAGCGTGAGCTTCAAGCCAATTTGTCAAGCGAGCAACGTAAAGTGCAAGCTTTGGAGGCACAAAAGAATGAGCTCATCAATGAGGTACCTAAATGTTTTTTTTGTTTATATTAAATCATGTTTTACTTGTTATAAACTTCAGATCTGTGAAGTGAACAGCGAATCATTGCTCAAGGAAGAGAAACTGCGCAATGAAATGAAAGAGAAGGATGACACCTTAGCCGCTGCACTGATTAAAATTGAATCCCTTGAATCTGAAATTTCTGAATTAAAACAGTATGTATTGAATATGCACAAGACATAATTCACATATCAATAATTACATACCTTTTCTCCCTCTCTTTGTATTATTGAAGAAAAACAATGCTTTTGGATAGCTGCTTGGAGGTGGAGAAGCGTTTGCGGAAGGAGGTTGCTAGTTTGTCGCGTGAGGTGACAACTTTACAAAACTGCTTAGCCGCCACCTTGGGCAATCGTTTACGAACGTGTTGGAATAATTCAGTCGCATATCAACGTGCCACTTTGCAATTGTTACATTGGATTGCCTATTGTACGCTGCCAGCAACACCGGCACCAAAGATCACCACCTTCCCGTTTAACCTAACACTTGAGAAAGCGCTCAGTATTGTTAAACGTTAGTCTCGATTAATAGCTCAAATTTACAAAGCGTTGCCGATAAATGTAGCTGCATAATTAACTTTTAATTACAATAATTTAATTTATTTCTGCATTTTCTATATCCAGTTTTGCATTAGATGCAAGATTTATTGCAAAGCACAAACTATTTCTGTATACCTTGCAATATTTCCAATAAATTGTTATAAAATAATACATGCTTTGTTGTAAATTATATCCTTACAAGGAGCAGGCACATAAAGAGCACATATCGCCGTGCCAAATGAAAACTAACACTCAAATTTTGTGTCTGACGAAAAGTAACACTTTCAGTTTTTATCAGAAAAAAAATGTACTAGCCAAAAGTGTTAATTTTCATCAGTCACAAAATAAAAGTGTTACCCCTTATTCATAAAAAATATAAAAGGTTTTTTAAGCTCTTATTATTAAAAATTTGAATGAAAATGTCATTTTAAAAAGCTTTTTTTCTTACAGAATTTGAAAAAATTTGATAAGTGTTAGTTTTCATATGGCACGACGATATATTTATTGTTCTAGAAGCGAAATTGTTTGCAAATAATTTTAACTTTTTTTACTCGAATAAGGAATGTTGCTCATACGCCGTGTATGACCTATAGAAAGTACATTATACGTAACTGCAAAATTTCAAGATCAATACAACCATTTTAGCTGGAAAACATTGACTGCTGAATGGAAGATCGCCAAGTGTGAGTTTTTAAAACTACACACAGAAAATTTTTCTAGCTAATTTAACATGTTGACAAAAATTGTTGTGTGTATTAAGCTGTTCATTTTTTTGAAAAAATGTTGGATTCGCCGGGCGAAATATGCTAGATTTCGCTCTAAAAATAAGCTGCACGAAATTTCACTCGGATTGGATAACCTTTAGAACTTGGACGTTGCATTTGCAAATTTTCAAAACCATATGCATTCAGGGCGTAGCATAAAAACATTGATAGCCGTAAACTTGGTACACATTTATTACGTGAAAAACGTGCAGATTCCGATTCTGAAGAGAAAAAAAAATCGCTAGAGGTTTTGGGATTTCGCAAAGTCATCGTTTTTAAAAAAATTAGAAAACCCCATTTTTGTATATTACGAAAAATCTCCAGCTTAACTTATAGCTTATCTAAAATCCGTCATATAGCTTCTGGAACAAGTCTTTCTTTACAGTTTCAGTCGTTACTTTAAGGTCATGAAGGAATGCTGAAGATTTTGAACTTGCTTGCTCAAAAAAATGTTAAAAGCTTGAGAAATTTTTCTAATTTCGCTGAATTTTATTGTTTGTCACTGTATATCATACATACATAGACCATGTCCTTGAAAATAATTAAAGTTTAGGCTAATTTTCGCATCTTGCATGATTTATAAAAAAACCACATTAAATGTGCTTTTATGTATATGTATGTACAGAGTTATTTAATTAATATAATTTTTCGAATTAATATTTAATATTTAAACTTAAAGTATAAGAAATCTAAAATTTATACAAAATACATGCAAATGTGGATAAAATAACAGTCCTAAGAAAACTTACTTAATTTTCTATGAGAAATAAACAAAACTTACAAAACTGCATTCCAAATATTGTATTACATCAATAAACAAATTTTTTTTTTTGTAGTCAGCAGCGCTTTTTTGTTTGCTTTTTGAGTGCAATGTTTATTTTATATATCTACAAGTTTTCGTGGAATTGTGTGGTTGTCTTTTTACTTTATTTATTTATAAAATTGCATACCTAAATATGTATGTACATATGTAACTGCCTTATAGGTGTTTGTCGTTACGATGATATGGACAAGTTGGAGAGGCGCAGTTCGTCCGAGGTTAATCGTAGCATTTGCTGCTCTTCTGAATTTATATGCACCAATTGGCCGCTATCGAAGTTCAATAGGTTGCTTATCGTTGACCCTTGTTCGCCACCTCCAGGCATATCCTGATTATTTGCATCTCGTCCGACGTCATTTGTTGTCAGATCCACCATTCCCGTGTCATTGGAACCACCTTGTTGCTGTGGAAAATTGGCTTGAGATGCCTGCTGATGTTGTTGTAGATGCTGATGTGGTTGTTGCGTTTGATGTTGTTGTAACTGTGCATCCTGCTGTGATTGAAAACAGTAAAAATAAAAATTTATTAAATTTTCACCGACTTTCCAAACGACTCACCATTGCGTTGGGTGGAAAATTCCATTGTTGATGCTGCGTCACACCTTCCATGTTTGCCGCGTTAGCTGCCAATAAATTTTGCATATTTAACTGATTGTTGTTGTTGAGATTGTTCATTGCTGTCGCTGCTGTAGTTGGCGCTGCGTTTGTATTGTTGGCGTTCGCTAGAACGTTGGCGAATTTCTCTTCCCAATTGCCAATATCGTTGTTGTTGTTGTTATTGTTATTATAGAGGAATTGTTGTTGTTGATGATGCTGCACCATTTGTTGTTGTTGTTGTTGTTGTTGATGTGCCACATGCTGTGGAGGCATTTGCTGTTGACGCACATAAAGTCTTGAGTGCTGTTGTTGTTGTTGTTGTTGTTGTTGTTGTTGTTGATGTCCTCCTCCTCCATAAGCAGCGTAATCGTTGTGCATATCCAATGGTAATGGTGCGACTTCCGAATTTGGTGTACCCACACGATATTGATGATTAGGTGACATCAGCGGTGTATTGCCACCCATCGCCATGTTGTAGGGCGAGGGCGTATTTGGCAGATTGTAATTGCTCAACGGTGAAAGTGGCTGCGGCGATGGAGTCATTTCGGATGGCCTCCGATGCATGGCAAATGGTTGAGGTGAAGCTTCTGCAAAACAAAAATATTTTTTAATATTAATTCATTAGACATAAGTAATCATCTATGTAATATGTACTTCTATATTGCTACCATACACAGTAACACGTATAAAATTTAGTAAATTTTAAATGGCTGTAATTATTTTAATAGTTAAGATAATCGCACATGGCTTACCATTTTGAAGCTTCAAAGCTTCAACTTTAAGAGTATGTAAAAATATTTTCAAAAAAGTTTCAAAAATTAAAAGAAAATTCAAAATGTATTGGAAAGGGCGAAAAAAAAAGCCATCCCTAAGGGTTAAGTTAGAGCGCTAATTTTTTGCAAGGCTTATTTTCTCGTCAATACCTAAAGTTTCAGGGGGTTAGACCGAAGAAAAAACCATTTTTTTTATTTGAATCACCCTAATATATACTATATATATGTATATAGTATAGAATTTCAAAAAAATCCTTACCTCTTGGTTCTGTTTTTATCGCCGGTATATTTGGAGTATTCCATTTCGGCAAGCCTGTTTTGTAGAAAGTTAAAAAAAATTTAAATGAACATATTTTTAAAAATTGACTAAGAACAAATCGTCTTCTTAAAGTGCAAAGGTGCTAAGCCCGCGTTATAGAATTTTTCAGCTTTAGATGCAAAATGCAAGAAACTGCTAATATACACCACCTACATCATCAATTGCTTATCTATTTTGTCTGTAGGTGCGATTTTTACATTGATTAAAAGTCCACTGATCGCTTGTTTGAAACGAAAAAGTGCGAATAAAAAAACTTAAATATAAAATATGTACATATGTGATTCGAAAAGTGCATATCGTTACCTTATGTCACAAAGGCCCTAATTAACATATTTTTTGAACATGAGTTTTCACATATTTATGTATGATTCACCAAAATACACACTCACTAAAAATTTAAGAAGCTACTGGCAGTAGTACCTAACGGAGATATTCCAAATTCACAAAGCTATATTTGCTTGCGTTCAATGTAAAATTTTTTGTGTGTCAGTTAGAGCCTTTGTGAATTAAGGTAGCGATATACCTAAACCCGATATTAAGTAATATTACGTTAAAAACCGAAAATCCTAATTTAATATATATATTCTTATATGGTTTTTTGTCTCTTCTGTTGACTTGGGACCTTTACACTCTAAGCCTACAAAATGAATAAAAGCATATAAATTTACAAACTAAATTCGTTTATATCAAAAACATAATAAATATACATAATAAAAATAGTAGCTGTAAGGCCTAGACAAAAATTCGTAAATTCCGTTAATAATTTTGGTTAATAGACAGACCTAATATCAAATAGAAAGTACAAACATCAAGTTTATATAAGAGTGAGTATAAAAGTATCTAACAATTATGGCATGCATTGTAAGTATGGAGGATGATCTATATATGTAAATCGTTATATTTTATGGTGGGATGGATTTCGGAAGTGCTCCAATTAAATATAAATAACAGAAAGTTTTAAATCAACTAGCGGATAGAAACATCGATCGAATAGAGTTACATAAATGGGCTGCAGAAATCTTAAAGTTTCTTGAGTGCAACATTAAAATCGCAAGCAAAAACACAAACAAAAGCGATTTTTTACGAAACATTTTCAAATAAATTAGCGTTGTATTAAAAGTGTCTCAAAATAGAGTGAAAATTTTAGTTAACTCACTTTTAAACTATACCCAAGGGGTTTGTTTGTACTAGCAACTTATGTTGCTGGACCGAATGCGTGGGTTCGATTTGTTCTACCACTCGAACACCCTAAATTTTCGATGAATTATATAATCTTTCGACGAACAATAGAATAAACTATTTAACTGTAAATGTTTTAAAATACTTTTATTCAAAATTAATAACAATTTAAAAAATACAAAATTTTATTTGACTACATTCATAGAATTCTTAAACTTGCACACTTTCGTTAATGGAATTTTATCATTTGTTACTAGTTTTGTGTGTTGTTATAAATAACGTTTATATTCTTCTAATTAATTCTACCCAATTTTCACTAGACCATTAGCATATCGCTACCTCAGAATACGATTGTCGTATGTGAATTTTAGTCATTTCGGGATTATTGCATATTATTAGTCAGCTACGTAATCCCTTTAGAGTGGCGTTTTCAGTTTGTTCAGAAAGAATAAAACAACTCAAATTTTCAGCATGCATTTTGTCGTATGTCATACAAATTTAGTTTCTCGATAGTGTTTTTTTAACTAAAAAGCCTCTGCTTTTGCTACATACGACAATCGTATTCTGGGGTAGCGATATGTTGAAATAGTTTATTCTAGAAGCATAATAATCATACAAAAAAATTAGTTGCTAATTTCAATTAAAATATTTACGTATTAATGCTATTTGTGTTAACGTTTTAATTTCGTTAATCTTATCAACAAATTTCTTTGTTTTTAAACTTTATTGTTTAATTGTAGTATATGTTGTGGTTTTAACTGAGTCTTTTAATCTCAGAAACTACAGTGTAGTTTTTAAATGTTCGTACATATATATTTACGTAGCTAATCTGTATTTGTTTATTAAAAAAATGCACTTCTCCTGCGCAATGCCAACGAATTTACTAGTACAAAATTTATTTCGTACGTCTCTTTGATTTAATACAAACTCTTCAAAAGTCTACTTTATGTGTTGAAAAAAATACAATTTCTAGTTCCTTTTTCTATATGTTGAGTCTAAACAATTACACTGTACAACAAAATTGAAGTTTTCAAAAATCCCACCGTGTTACTAAACTGTTTATAAAGCTTTTTGGTGTGCTGAATCCGAATCTGAAGTCAGATTTTTCGGGTGACCCTAGGTTTTCTCTTTTTTTAGGTTTTCTCTCCAGAAGCTGATTTGTACAGAGATCAGTAGTGCCGTCCATAGCAAGAAGGCAATAAAATCACTAGGTAGTACAATAATTTTACTGCCCTTTTGCTATGGACGGCAGAGTAGTTGTAAACAAAATTTTTGTAATAATTTAACAATTTTTCTGGGGTCAAGGAACCATAATTTTATTTTTTATTGACATATTTGGCGGCATTCAGATGTTCCATAGTGCAAACAATTTAGGTATGGTTAGTTATTAAAAAAAAATTTGTTTTTATTTTTTTACTACTGCCGATTTTGTTAAAAAGCACCCTCTGGAGAGAAAACCTAGGATCTCGAAAAATTTGACTTTAGATTCGGATTCAGCACACCCAAAAGCTTTAGAAACCGATGAGAAAAAAATGGGATTTTTTGGATGTTGTACAGTGTTGTTAGTCTGTTATAAAAATTTAGTTTGATCCAATGCTTCATTCACAATTGTATTTTAACAATTATGTTCATTAGCTCGTATCACGGAGCCAAACAAATTTGAAAATGTTTCCGCTCACTTTGGACACTTACAATTCCTTTTTCAAGACAGGAGAATGTACGATTTGATTTATGTTTCCTGTTACAATTCCACTATACTATAATAAAAATTTGTTCAACCTGCTTTTATTGCCACCACTGTATACAGCGGAAGCGAAATATTTGTTTACGCCCAAACTTTAAGTTTAATACAAACTCAGATATAAACACCAGAAACTTCTATAATATTCCCGCCTGTTACATATGCATCGTTGCCCAAATATAGAAAGGCCCTAACTCGGTATTTTTTTTAGCTCGAAAAATTACTCGAGAATGTAAAGTAAACCATAGCTTGTTCGAAATATTTAACAACGCTATAGTATAGCACAGGGCTTTTAGTGAAGCTTCACTCAGAAGTTATTAATAAAGCTAAGTACTAACATCAAAGCCGTGGAATTTCGCCAGAAAAATGCTATGAAATGTTGCTAGCAGTTTTCATTCTTTTATTCCACTAATTATTTGGTTATTTATCTCCCTTCTTTTATGTTTTAATTTGAAGGGTAAATTTCAACAAATGTCACTTTCTGCACTTTTAAATGACATGGACAATAAAAAAAAGTCGTGAAAAATGTTGCGAATGTCATATTGTGCAATATTATCAGGTCGTGAATTGAGTACTACTTTGCCGTGAAGTACAAACGAAATTTCACGGCTATTTCACAACAAGAAATTTTGTAGCTAAGTTAGATTAGAAATCCATCAGCCACTTGGTTTGAAATAAAAAAAAAATAGCTAAGGCTTTTTTATATTAGTGTGACGATATGTTTAGGAAAGCTTTCAGCCAAAAAATTAACTAAGGCCTTTTTATATTAATGCAACTATATGGGCATATGTATGTATATTTAAAGATTTTCGCTGTAGCACAAGTTTTCGTTTCTTTCGAAAACTTTATGTTTGGGAAAGCTTTCAGCCAAAAAGCGCATTTCCGTACGTATACTTTCGATCCCATTTGTTGATCTTCAAAGCTTTTACCTTGTTCATTTCATTTCGTATTAAATGAACTATTCCAAATTGAGCTTTTTTTTTTCGAAACAATCGCTTTTCTATGATGAAAAACATCCTACAACAGCAAAAGCAATTCTTATATTACTTCTACTTAAATTAGATGAAATACAAAAAACGTGAGGAACACAAATTCGATCTTATTATTTTTGATGGGGCTGTTTTTCGTTTTTGTAATTTATGTAGTTTTTCGGTTGATCGACAGGCAGTTTTAAAAGGTATATCCGATACATATATGTAAGTACATGTCGAGTATCTGAGCGGAAGTACGATTTATCGGAAAATTTGTTTGATTCACCGAGGATCTGATCACTTTTCAACATCTACACAGTTCATCCTACTTCACATATGAACGTATGTACCAACAATGAATTCAAATGTGTCTAAGTCGTGTTCTCATATAAGTTACATTTTATGAGTTACTGGCGGTAAAATACACACAGATCGGTAAGCATCCATCCGAACCGAAAATAAGAAATTATTCTTTCAGATATCCACCACCAAAAGGAAAACACAGTCATAAATTTAACCAATTACAGCAAAACACCAGAATCATCCAATTACCATCACCAAAACTACTATCAATACTTTAATGAGCGAAATAATAGTAGAGAAAATTCACTTACGACTGCCTGGATGATCGCTTTGGATCTTTTTTTGTTGTTGTTGTAACGAGGCGTGTAATATTGAATCACCCTCAGTCCTTTGACGTTTTCGTCTTAATTCCTCTGGTCCTATAATCAAAAAATGTATCTCTTGATTTATTTGACTTTTTTACAAACATTAGTAAATAGTAAATACAAGTAAATTCTTTAATATTTTTCTTTAACATTTCGGTACTATGCATTTACATAGTTTAAATAATTTCAAAATCTTATGATTAATTTAAATACCAAAACTTATTCCATTTGTAGAGTAGATTGAGTATTATTTTTTTCATTTATAACTATTTATACGAGTACAATTGCATACAATAGTTTGGTCTTCCAAGTAAAAGTTTCCAATAAAATCTTTTTTTTTTTGCTTATTTGAGGCGGTTTCAAATAAGCGTAGCAATACAAACAAATTCCAAAATTTACTACATCAAAAATTATTTTGTGCAGCTTTTTTTATAAAAAACCAGCGTTGATTCTAACGCATACAAATCTTATGACTTTGGCTTCGGTTTGCAATTCATTGCAACTGCCATCGATGGGCCAAAATTCTACGAAATTTAATTTTAAATTTCTTTGAAAATTGTAATCCGTGTTTCAGTACATTTAAAATACCGAGGTATCATAAAATACAAAAAATTAAAAACGTTGACAAGCTTCTTTAAATCTGCCACAAGTAGTGTACCGCTAGATATACAACCAGTAGCCTTTCAATAAAACCTCAATGACTATCCTACTTATGGATAGATACATATGCGCACACAAATATTTGATGAAAATCTTCTTTCAGAATAGGGTAAGGAAGATTTGTTAATTTTTTTTATAAAAAGTAGGTAATCTCGATTTTTCAGTGATCGATGTAAAACATATCGATTATTTAATACAAATAGGTTCCCAAGCTCTGTAAGAGGTCGCGCTCATATTCGTATTCATTCCATGCAATTTGCAGCCGCCAAACGTCTTCCTATCTCATCAGGAGTCAGAATTTCTCCCGCATCAACGGCTGCATAATATGCAGAAGCTTCGTCAAACTCGCTGTTCGTCGCCTGTGGCGGTATGCTGGTATACAAAGCATAATGTTCTGCTTCCGTTAGATCAACATCGGGATCGAGTTGAACATTAAATGCTCCTTCGCACAAGTTACGCAAACTCTGACGATCGGCTATCGCTACAAGTTCCATGTTGCCTTCGCAAATGGGTATATCGGCTAGTTGCAATGCCGAGACAGTTTTACGATCGAGTGTATTGCTCAGTGTAATTGTGCTGGCATGCGAATAGGCCTCATTATGTGGCAGGCTACTGACGCTTTCACCTTTCAATGGTATGTGAATGACATCAGCAGTTAAACGAGAAGGACGTTTACCCGAAACACTACTCACACTACGACCAACTGGTCGACTCGGCTTTTCGGCCTTATTAGATCCACCTTTGGTGGGACTGGTCGGTAAAGACATTGGTTGCAGTGATTTCACTGAACCGCGACTCACATCATTAAGGCGAAACTGAGCAATACTTGGCTCCCTACTCATATCCGGTGAGGTGCCTTTAGAATTATTACCAACGTCACTGTTCTGACTTAAATCGGATTTACTCTTGCGACGTGAAAAGAGTTTGGAAAAGAAGCCTGGCTTCTTTTGTTTTGGCAAAGTATTTGAACTACTGGCATTGTCAGGCTTGGGGGGCAACCGTTTTGCCAGCGGCGATTGATCAGGGGTTCTCTTAATTAATATTGGGACAGGGAGGCGAGACTTGTGATCATTTGCATCACAATTGTTCGCTTCTATAGTGCCATCTGGTTTTCGAATACGTTTTGGAGGAAGTGGTGGCAACTTTTCTTCTTCAGCTGCGGTTACATGCATATGAGGCGAAGCATACTTTGGTGGCATTGGACGTGGAGGTGAGACAGTTTGTTGTTGCGGCTGATGCAAAGGTAGTATGGGGCACTGTTCAAGAGCAGCTAACGCGGCATCAGCGCTCAATGTGAAGGTGTCAACATGATCAAAGTGCAGTGCATCTTCTGGAGCAAGTTGAGAAGCCGGCGGTGTGGGGGGCATTAAATTATCTAATGGTATATCGATTGGATTCTTGAATGCCTTCTGTAAACTGGTATAAGTGGCGGCATCGTCGAAACTGTCTTCCGTTTCCATTGGTGGCTTTTCTTGATGATATTTAGCGCCAGGCACTTCGTTAAGTTTTGCGTTGTAAGAATCGCGTTGTAGAACATGGCGTGTATAAATCTCATCGAGTTCGGCGGCCTCATCTAGGAGAGCTGTAAGCACTTTATCCTCATCAATCGATGCAATAGATGCTGCACCATCGGGTGGAGGTGAGCCTTCGATTTCTTGCAAATCATTCGATTTCATCCATTCATTGATTTTATCGTTGACGGATAATTGTTGCTGTTGCTCCGGTACTGGGAATACAACCTCTTTGGGTTGTACCGCCTGTTGTTGTTGACCGATATGCGGCACAGCGAGCTGTGGTGCAGCCTGCTCACGCTGTTCTTGGACGATTTCTGGCTCAGCCTGCTGCGAAAAATCTTGTTGTAGTGCAGCCTGAACTTGTTGCTGAACGATTTCTGACTCAACCTGATGTGCTGCCTCGTGCTGTGATGCGATCTGCATTTGCTGGAGTTGCTGCTGTTGTTCTTGTTGCTCCAACTCCCTTACTTTTTCATCTATGATTGCATCGATTTCATTCTCCTTACGCCTTTTATCTGCTTCTTCCATTTCCATGGCCGTTTCTATTCCATTTTTAAAAATCTTATTTGCCAAAGAATCTTGGTCGGCCGTAGGCCTATTTACATCTACAACGTCTAGAACAACTGACTTCATCCCACCAGCAGCGGCTAGTATTTCTTGAAATATGTCTTCGTCGGGCTTTCGTTTAAGCGTACGACGCAAATTCTCTAAAGAATACCTACCCGATTCAGCCGGCACATATTCAAACTTAACAGGATCACTGACGGCTCCATCTGAAGGTCTTTGTAGTTGTACGTATACCTGCAAAAGAATAAAAATTTAGTTTATTTCACTCTACGGTAAAAATGACTCTTATATGTAGCTCGTAAGCCTTGCGCACTTTATTAAAGAGGTTTCCATGAGTCAACGAGTCATTTGTAGGCTTTTCATGAATTATGCTAACTATATAAATTGCCCTTTCTCAATCGAATTGCTATTTTATAATCCTAACCTAACACATTTGGGTCTATCAACTAGTCATTCAATCGGAATTTGATAGTGAATTTCGATAAAGTCGACAGAATTCTTGCATTATCTTTAACATTATCCTTCGTTATCAGTTCCGTTGGAATCGCTGATAGACCCCTATATGCACTTATGTAGATTCACTTTACTTTACTTACCTCAACTGGTTCTGTGATGTTTGTCTTATGATATTTGGGTGTCCTAAATGTAATGGCAGTCTGTTTGTGTACATCATTATGCTCGAAATCACCGAACGCTTGCCAAATGGTGACTCCATCTTTCTCCTCAAAGAATCGCACCGCGATGTCTTCTTTGGCTACCTTCTCGCAGAGTAATATGATTTTCGTGTTACCTAGGACAGACGCCGAACAACTACATATCCGACTAATAATGAGATCTGACATCGCCTTCTTATCAAAAATTGGCTCTGAGACGACAGGCGGTAAAGGTACTGTGAAACGTCCCATATCACCTTTTAGAAATACTTGAAAACATAATCGCACAGCGTTTAGGTCGATACTTGTCGGTTGAAAACGATGAGAAAACCCAGCTGTAAAAAACAAAGGTATATTTTGGCAAAATCTCAAAGGAAAACCCAACAAAACTCAACCACTTACTTTTGAAAGGATCGACACGAATGTCTTCTCGCGCCTTCAGTGCACTTTCAATGTCTTTCTTCTTGACACATTGGATTCCTAGATTGCTGAATACGGCACGCATTGTTTCGCTGTTGATTTCCAAGGTACAAACGCCCTTCTTGCAACCCTCCTTGCCCACCAAATTGTGCGGATGCGGTCTGAAGGAAAATTGCAAAATGGAGAAGTACTACTTTTTATTACGCAATATATGCCAAGAAAACGACCTAAACAAAATTTTGAGCTGTGAGGGTTTTTGATTTAGGATGCGACATGTCCACAATGACTATAAAAAAAATTCAAGAAAAATTCGGTTTTCTCGAAATGAGTAACCGATACAGAAAAACCGATTGCGTGGCATAATACCTGAAGGTGTGAAGTTTCAGCCAATTCTGACCACTCCTTCTATCTTTGTTCATCATTTGAATGCGCTCCTCAAATAACCGACAATTTTTTCGAAATGCGTTTTTTGTGGATTCTTATTATAACGGCAGTTTTCTAAATTCTAAAAAAAGATAGCTATTTTGAGCATTTTTCGGGTTCCAACCCCAAATAGAGAGCTATTTTGAGCTAGCGACATAATCGGAACTTCAAACTGTTTTTTTCTTCTACCAAACATTTTATATTTTGTCGTTTACAAAGTTATTTGAGGCGCGCATTACTTTGTATGGAGTTGCGGCACGGTGCGGCGCACGAATTCAAAATTGTGTGTTTTTTGGAGGAAATCCTATCATTACGAATGTTAGAATGACTCGAAAATTCTCTTTACAGTTTAAGTTACAGCGCTTATTTCCTGTAAGCCTTATTTACTTATCAATTATGTACAAACTTTTGAGGGAGTAAGACCAAAAAAAAAACAATTTTTAAATTTGAATCACCCTACTATACATACATACATTTATATGTTCACGAACAATGAAGCATTCGATAAATGAGTCCCTTAAAGCACAAGTGGTATAAGTCCAGCTTTTCTCGAAATGATATATTCAAGGTTTTGTGTTGTCAACAAATAAGGAGTATCCTTGATTTCACAAGTTAGTTCTGCTATTTATTCGGTTTCTATGGGAGCTAGGAGTTACCCCGTTAGCGTGTTATATAGAACACATTTTCCCCTAAATAGCATCATGCCTAACTAAAAAACAGAAAACTGGACTTATACCATTTGTGCTTTAAACGGCTCAAGTATATTCACTTACCGATATGGAGCATCTTTTGTCACGCAAGAAACAACGACTACGGCACGTCCTTTGTAGCCAATTATTTCGATGGTGGGGAAGGTTTTCGTTTCCAGCGTCGAGTTCACGCCTGGTATAGAACCAGCAGAGCGACCTTCGCATTCGTAACGAAATCTTAATGCTTTACTAGCGGGTTGTTCGACAATTTTGACATAAGCCTTTTTAGCAATTTTTTTATTCGCATTCGTTTGTTGTTGTTGGTACGAAATTTGTTGCTTTGTATGGTCACCATTATAATTCATTTGTTGTTGCTGATCAGGCTGAGGTGATTGTTGTTGCATCTGCTCTCCGTTCGGACTTACGCTAGGCCCACCGCCCATAAGGGCATTTCCTTGGTTAGGATACATATCGGCGATGTTTAAAAACTAACTGTAAAAGAAGAAAAATTAGAAATAAGTAATGGGCCAACAATTTTAAAAGCAACATAATCATTGCAAATAAAAAACATTGTTGCACCTTATTTCATATTCATTCATTAGTATACATAATTGAGTATATTTAACCTTAACCGACACATTTTTCGAAAATGAGTTTTTTACATATTCAAGTATGATATCGCTGGCTTCGTGAGCAAATGTTGTAAGTCCATTTTATTTTTTTTAATGAGATTTTAATGCAAAACGATAGTACAGTTATAAATACATCGTTTACAGTTATAAATACATCGTTTTGCATTAAAATCTCATTTAAAAAAAAAAAAAAAATGGACTTGCGACATTTGCTCACGAAGCCAGCGATATATTAAAATACACACTCACTACAAATTTTAAGGAGTTACTAGCAGTAATAACGGAGATATTTCAAATTTACAAAGCTATATTTGCATGCGTTCAATGTAAAAAAATGGATTTTTTGCTTCTCCTGTAAAACTTTGTTTATGTCAGTTAGGGCCTTTGTGAATTAAGGTAACGATATTTCTATGGAAAAATTTTTCATAGACAATTTTGAACACGCACACACTTTGTCTCTTTGGCTGTCTTTCTTCCGCTCTCTACGTCAACTTATTTTTGCACCAAAAATAAACTCTGTATCGTTCTCTGAGCGAAATGGACAATTAATTGGCTTTTTTCCCGAACAGAATTTGTGATGATCACAATATAAATCGTCGTCAAGAACTAAAACTCGAAAATTTTCAAAAATGACTCCAAGCACCTCCGGTCCATTTCGTTTAGTGAATACGAAGAAGATTTGTATAGATACATTTTTGCGAAAGAGAACAGCCGACTGCCAGAACTAACGTCAACAAGGCTGAAAATACATTTTGGTACCTTCATAAATGTCCAACAACAACATAAACACTTTTCAGCACTCAACTAAAGAAATTATTTTAGCTCGTTCTATGTGCTTTTAGTTATATACATACATACCTACATATGTATATGTCCACTTATGTTTGTGGCAAAGAAATTTTTGAATTTCATTTATTGTGGACTCCACAGTCGAAAGCGAAATCAGAATTAGAAGTCTAAATCAATCGGACTTTTGATGTTTCAAAATCGGAATCAAAGTTCCGTACTAACCCTAATATACAAATATGTGCATACATACATACATAAATATTTATGTACATATGCACATAACAACTTGTATTTTCATTCGTACGTGTCAAAGTCAAGTCACTTTTTCCTCTACGTAGATTATAATAAATACATTTTCGTCGTCATGCTACTAAATTTCGCTATTGACACATTATTGGAAGGATACATATTGTATATATAACGTACGTCCAATTTGGTAAATTCAACATAAGAACCAACATAGTGAAACTAGACTTGAACAGCACGCGGTATTGCGCCATACAGCGTAACTTGAGTCTGCCGCACCCACCCTGTAAATGAGTTGGAGTACTCATACTACTCCAAGAAAATCCAATTCAATAAAAAAAGATGCTCCAATTGTCGAATCGATTTCCTTAACACTCTAATTTGCAAACAAAAAACGGTAGTATAGAAAAATGTATTTATTTTTCTAAAAGAGTCAACTTCTAAGCTTGATTTCCCGACGTTCTTATTTTGGTACATTCATGCTTCTGACAAGCAGGCGACGATATTTTGCACATATGAGTGGCTCAGTGCCATCCTTGCCTAACCCTCGAAATTTTTTATATGGAGTTTTTATGGTATACTACTTAGAAATACTCCAAAGAGAGAGAATAGAGAGAATAGATTCTTAAAAAATATTGTTTTTTTCGCATAATAAAGATTGTGAGGGTTAGGCATTTCTGGCCTTAGGCTGTTTAATTTTTAATTACCTATTAACTTTGTCACTAATTACTAGGAAATTAATAAATAGAGGGTTAGGCAAGGATGGCACCGAGCCACTCATATAGTAGTTTTACAAACCATTTCTCAACCTTCTTCAACCTAAACGGTTGTATGTATAATAGCAAACGCCGAAATTCCGGGAATGGTAAAACCAGAGCCTGGATTCAACAATCATTAGGCTGGGAGGGTAATTTTTTTCTTCAAACGATTTACATATATGAAAGAAAAGTGAAAGGCTAGCGAATCAAGGCCCAGATCCTGATATACCGGGATTGCTATAATCCAAAAAATTTGCATCCCTAGTAAATACAATTGTACATGCATACATAAGTAGCATATTAGTTGGAAGTAAGCCAATATTTTAAAATGAAAAAACATACATATGTATGTAGATATTGTCGGCTAAAGAGCAAACCTTCGTGCACGCATATGCCATGCCGCGTAAGCTTAAGAACTTTTTCAATTTTGGGACTATTTGTCATTTGGTTAAACACATCTGCATTAAATTCGATTCTTTAATTAATCTCTCAACCTGACTCCTTCTAATATAATAATTAATCATTTTATAGAAACGTGGGGTGATAAACACGGGCTAGGATGATGTATAATCTTTTTAAGTTGTTTTTTTTTCATTCCCCAGGTCTAGGGCCTCATTCTCTATGGCGAACGTTATCCGACACGTTAGAAAATATTGTTCCTTCTAAACTTGCATATATGTTTATTTTTGAAGATCATGAAATTTCGAATACTTTGGTCTTGATTGGAAAGCAGTACCAAAAACCTGTCGTGGGCTGGCATACCACATGCCGGGCATACATTCAATGAATAACTAGTTGTAAATAGATATCATTTATTATTACAAATCCATCACTTTTGCTGCTCAAAACTGTGAAATCTCAAAAAGGATCTACCTTCTGATTTCCACCACTTTTTCCTTTCATCTCTAATTCACTCCAAAGGATAAAACAATTTTTGAGCTGGTCTAGAAAATTCAAAAATAACACAAAATGATATATCCAGAGAGACATTAAATAACAGTACAACCGACAAAAAGAGCCAGAGGGTTTTCCATCGGTTTCTAAAGCTTTTGGTTGTGCTGAATCTCAATCTGAAGTTAGAATTTCCGGATCACCCTAGGTTTTCTCTCCAGAGGGTAGTATGTTCAGAGATCGGTAGTAGTAAAAAAAATTTTTTTTTTTAATTTTTTATTAACTTACTATGCACCACTTTTTTGCACTATGGAACATCTGTATGCCGCCAAATTTAAAAACCGAAAATTATGGTACTTGACCCCAGAAAAAAAAATATTTGTTTACAACTACCGATCCCTTTACAAGCCACCCTCTGCAAACAAAGCCTAGATGACCCGAAAACTCTGACTACAGATTCGGATTCAGCACAGCTCTTGGGTGCAACCGTCAGCAACCGTTGTGAAACCCGGTGGGATTTTCAAAAACTTCAATTTTGGTGTACCGTGTAAATGATTGGGCCACAACTTTAACTAACTGCACATTTAAAACAGCTATTATATGTATAATAATGAAGTATTTTGGCAAGGCCTTAAAAGCGTTATTTTTTTTATTGACTTGTTACAAGCGTAGCGTTACACTTAGTCGGACATACAAATTTTAATGTTTAGTTGAGAAAAGAGTAAACGTAGCACCAATATGTAGGCTAAAACAAGCTATTTGAAGTTCTTTCATCTGCAAATATCGCTTTTGTTTGGTTGTAGATCATTTGCTTATTGCACTTGCTTTTTATTTTTAAAACGCTCTCAAGGTAAATTTGAATATTTCCGGATTAAATAAATTAACGCACAAAAAATATATTTTGCCGGTTTCCCGTTTATCGTGGCAGTCGCGATCGCGTCCTATTGCTTTTCAACACTGAATTGGCGAGTTTTCGAACAAAATTATCTTTGCAAACTGTTTCGAAATTTCAAAAACTTAAACATAGAAATGTATGAAAAAAACCAGAGTAGGCATGGTATGTACATATGCACATTAGGGTGATTAAAAAAATTCCGACTTGGTCTTAACCTTTCAAAAGTTAGTAATTGATGAAAAAATAAGCCTTGCAAAAAGTTAGCGCTGTAACTCAACCCTTGAAGGTCCCTATTTTTTCGCCCTTTCCAATTTTGAATGGGAAAAATTGGATCTATTTAAAAGTGAGTTTTCTAAAAAATTTTAAGACTTTTCCCAAAAAACTTAACATATTCTTAAAATGGAGGCTTTGAAGTTTCCAAATCTTTTAACATAGTGCGATCATAATAATTTTTAAACTATCATTTAAAAATGACTAGATTTTGTGTGTTTTACTTGCAATAGTACAAAACTCGGTCATTTGGAAACTTTGAAAAAACTTCAATTTTTTCACACTCAAAAAAAATTTTCCTTAATTCAAGGACAAATTTCCGTTATTTGGCTCCATAGACATGGCTTTCTTAATTTAAAGACTTTTTTCCTCAATTTAAGGAATTTAAATTAATGAAAATTTTACTTAGTTTATGGAAGCCATGTCTTTGGACCCAAAATAAGGAACATTTTTTCTGAGTGTATGCAAAATGTGTTAAGTTACAGCGGTAATTTTTTGCAAGGCTTATTTTTTCATCAATAACTAACTTTTAAGGGTGTAAGCCCAAGTCGAAATTGTTTTTAATCACCCTAATATGTGTCAAAAATTGTGCGATTAACCTCAAAAGAGGGATGTCCGGGACTAATACCCAGTACCAGCAAAAGATCAAGTGGGATCTGTCCGACACTACTCTTTCAGGTTTTAAAGGTTCCCTTTTATCGCTCTTTACGGCATGCTCAAACAAAAGGGATCACTTCAACCTATGTATGTCTATTTAGGACAATTAACCTGGTTGCATTACACTCGGATTACTTTTCGTAGAATTCACCTACTTTGATTTACATTCCATACATTTGGATTACTTCCTGCACGTTAGCATGTAGTTTAGACTAAACTATGAAAATTAAATTATTTTTTTTAGTATGTACTTAAGATGAGATGATAGCTGAAGAAACTCATTTTGAATGTGCCCTGCTAGACATTCAGTCATATTTCTAATGTTGCCTTTAAAAAGGTGATAGAAAATCGTGATGTAAACATAAAGCAGCTGATACTTACATCACGATTTTTTATCATGTTTACAAAGGCAACATTACAAAGCTGACTGAATGTCATAGCACTGTCTAACAGGGTGGTTTTCGTTATCGCACAGTTTTATGATTAGTAAGAGCCTCATTCCTTGACGTTTCGTCTAAAAAAATGTTCCCAGAATTTTGAAATAAAATAAAAACTAAACTGATTCTTTTAAGTTATTGCATAAATTACATATGGCAGCACTTCAATTTGACAAAAAATTTCGAAATCTAATTAGAGTGTGACTGCTATACAGTACGACAAGAGACAGGTCGTTCGTGTGGGTTATCGTTCGCCATAGAGAATGAGGCAGCAAGTCTTGAGTACTTGTTCAACTCCTTTCAGTTGTGGAAAACGCTACAAAAAAATTAATGTGAGAAAAGTTTTTTTTTTAAATTTGGTTATGGTTTGTATGTGTGGTTGTGTTTGACACGTGCCGAAAGAGTACGCTTGAGTACATATGCCTCTGAGTGCTTCTTCCAACCTTGTATGATAAATGAAGACATGCATGGATGAAGGGGGTATGTCGCATTCTCACTCAATTTCTATTTTTGGCATTGGTGAATAGTGCTTATGCAGATCTATATTTCTGTCTTATCAGAATCTGCCTATCGTCAAAATTGTAGAAGATAATTCATGGATGAAGGGGGTATGTCCACAACTTTTCAATATTATTTGTGGAAGAAGGGGGTATGTTTCTATTTTTTCATATAAAACACTAAATATAAACTTATGCTTTTTATTGCATATTATGCAATGTCTTTTATGGCTTTGCATAATTTTTTTTTCAGTTTTCCATAAAGATTCGAAAAAACCTCAAATGTTTAAGCAAAACTTTAAAGTCGATTTTCTCGTTTCACTCAAAATGCGAGATACCCCCTTCATCCATGCATGTCTTCAAATATGTATGTATGTACATTGGAGTGGCTTTAAAAATAAAATAATGTTTTCTGTCACCTGAAAACTCGGTCCTTCGTAACACACTGTAAAATTTTTGGTTTGTCTTTATAACCGAAAATAACTGTCAGGAAAAGTCGAACAATTCAGCCGATTCAGCTGCTACGTACTTAAGGCTACAGGGGTCGATGTTTTGTCGTTCCACGATCGATCTACACTTTGTATTTGAATTTAGAAAAAAATAACCCATGTAAATCAGCCTTTACGATTTTTACGTTACATATTTTTATTAAAAAATTCGCTTTCGATCACTTAACGTATAATGTAGTTCGATCCCAGTTTTGGTAAAACGAAAATTTGAAGGTGGGAATCAGTCCTTTGCTTTGATTCCGTTTTAATGAAACCATGTAGATATTCTTCTTTTTTCCTATAGGGTCAGAATTCGTGAAATCGCACAGCAAAAAATAAGTTCGTTACGTTTTTTGCGAATTTATTGTAAATAGGTAGGAATACGACGTAGAAAATTTTTGCATACCTATTTTTTTTAAAACTTTGTTTGACTTTGTTTGATTATTAGCCAAACTAAACTTTAGCGTAACCTTTGGGTAAAATTTGAATAACTCAGCAACCGTTTATCTATTTAAAAGGCATTTTGGCGTAAAATTCTTCAGCTATTATAATTTGAAACAATAATCAATTGTCTCCTCTATATTTTATTAAATATTTAAAAAAAAAAAAATTTTTTGAGGTCAGAAAAAATTGCTTTCTTCGACTTCAAAAAAAAAATCTCACAGAGAGCTGTAAAAATAACTATTTTAGTTCCGTTTCCAACTTTTTGGGACCGGCATAATTATAAAAGTTGTAGCGAAAAAGTGTCTCTAAGTGCGTGCTACTTGTTGTAATCGGCCAAAGTATACGAAATAAAACAGCGCTGTGGTGTCAAACTTAATTCTTAGGTGCTTACATGGCAATTTTACTAAAACAAGGTGCAAGTTAGGACAAGCTCAAAGATTTTCCTGATTTGTTAATTTTTTTGTCAAGGATGTTGAGTAATATGGAGTGAACTTTTTTTCCATGATTCCATCAATGTGGCTCACGTTGATCTAAATATTTTTTCGTAATAGTTTGATAGAAATCTTAAAATGCAGAAGATTTGGTCAGGCATCCTAATGTACGTAGTACTTGAGACTTGTATACATACATGCAAGCATGTTCGCTTTTATGTATATACTAAAACTTAATGAGCTCCAAATAAAATTTTTCTTTTCTGACTCATTTCGCGATTTTCATTAAGAAACATACAAACACACGCACATACACATGAGGAGGTATGTATGTAAATAAGTATTACATCTTACATCGTATTTAAATGTAAACAAACCATTAAACACAAACTAAAAATGCTTGCAAACTTCCAACTTGGCCGCTTGTTTGTTTGTATTTCTCTATGCCCATGTCGGCGTCCTACATAGGACCAAAGTTTTTATTTGGGAGATTGGATAGGTCATATTTTTGTTACTAACATACCTATACGAAATATTTGAAATATCTAGGCATGTTAGGACTAGACAGCTCTTTATTTCCCAGCAGGGTATGAGTTCAGACAACCCTATGCAGGTAAATATTAAAAACAAATGAGCTTGAACAAATTTATTATTTATATTCGTGTGTATGTATTTATGTATGTACTTTGTACAAAAGTGAATGAAATTTCCCAGAAAAACGATGAGCAATCAAATACATACATACATATGTCCCCATTATCCCGAGTATGCAAAGAATGTGTTAATCGATAAAAGAAACAAATTAAAAAAGAAGCAAACAAATATTTTTTAAAAATAATAAATTTCACTGAATTTCGCAGAGAACGATGAGCGTGCAAAATTTATAAAATAAATACATACATGCATGTATACCATTTCCCGAAACTATTCCTAGTGGTATATTAGCGGCCAATATTTGTTTTGATTTGATAAAGGAATATAAAAAATAATCAGCTCAATTTTAAATTTTGCAAAAAAAACGCGCTACTTGTGTGCATGTTTTTTGTAATAGTTTGTTTACACTGGCAAAAAGTGATTATAGCATTTACAAGAAAAACTCTTATAATACTTTTGATGGAGAACAACATTTTTTGGCAGATGTTACCTTTGCCGAAACAAAATACTAACAACAAAAAATGCACTTTAAATAGCTACAGAAATTATGCTCTGCATATTTTTGATAACTTTTTTAAACTTTCAGATCCAGTAGATTTTCTGTCTTCCTCGCGATTTTTAATCTTATATCCATGCCAATTCTAAACAAATTTTCACTTGTGAACCGGTGCCAACCGTTTTACCTTTTCACACATTTTTGCTCACAAATTATATGAGAGTGAGAAAATCCGCAAAGTAAGAAATTATTTCGAATCGGCAAATCAGCTTTTTAAAAAAAAAAATTGTGTAAAATCGTCTTCCACCATCAGAATGTCGCCGGCAGTCCCATTTAATTTATTTGTTTTCTTACCTCTCACATTGATTCAAACGGGCGAAAACACTATTATTAAAATATAACTTCACGATATCTTCAATAATTTCAACAGGCATGACCATTGATTAGATTACTGTCTCTTTGTTTTCTTAGTTCACTCGAAATAACTCTCCGGTATTATAAACCAAACACCAAATCGTTTCATTACTTTCACACTTAAACCGCCAAAAATTCGTTCGAAAATGTTACTCATACGCCGCGTTCACAACCGTCCGTCATTAGAGTTAATTCAACAATGACTCGAGTTGTAAATTTTCATACACAAATTCTACGAAAGGCAACACAACAAACAAATGCGAGTGCCTACAACAATAATTCTATTGGTCATTGAAGTGCATTGAAATTCGTATTAAATGTTATTGTAATGGTTTTAGTTGTGTTTTTATCCTATGCTAGCTGATTCTAACCAAGTGGCTTTTGGTATTAAATGAGTTAGTAACTGTTGAGACGATATAATAAACACAAACAAATAACAAATAAGTTTGGCAGAGAGCTTTTGAAGCTAATAAAATGCAATGATTCCCATATAAGTACACTGAGTTACATATTTATATATGTAAATGGGATATTATGCCGGTGTTATACAAGTTTTAAGGGGGCCGTAAAGTATGAGCACGGATCAGAAAGCTTTTCAATCAATGAAATTAGTAAGTGTCAAAGTTAGTCGGCTTGTCGGTTGGAAGTAAGCTGAAGAAAGTATACCTACATATATACAAAGGAAGGGAGCTTAGGAGTAAACAACGAAACTATTGGATACGCACATATGTAAATATGTAAATATGTAGGTATGCATTTGTGTATGTACATATGTATTGTTTGCGAATCCAATTAGTTTTTGAACCTATTCTCCACAAAAAATCCCGTATCTGAAAAAAATATATATTTCCGAAAACGAAGAACAAAATTAAAAAATATTAAGTTACCAAACGAAAAGGTACGCTGCATTTCAGAAATATTATCTTTAACGCTCTATTTAACTTTTTCAGACAGATTTAAGTTAATTGAAAGTAATTTGATAAAATATTTCGCATTTTTTCATATAACGCAACAGTCCGAAATTTAAAATAGTTTTTCTGTGCAAAATCTAGCACATCAACAAACCATAAAAAATCTATTGTTCTTGATCATTCCCAGTCTATTTTTCATATCTAATAACTTTAAACGAGCTAAACTTGTATATTTGTATATTTGTAGGTCCGGTACTATCTCGAGAACCGCTTGACCGATTGGGATGAAATTTGGCATATAGATAGTATGATTGATTCTAAGACTATACACTTTGGGGTTGCCACTTGGGGTGGTTTACAAGGTTGCCACCTTTTTTTTTATGGAGCTATATATGCCAATATGGGTATCAAATGAAAGGTATTTTCGCTGACATACCAACTAAAATATTTTCAAGTAGGGTTGTCACCTAGGGTTGCCACCTCACCGGAGTATATTTGTATATTTGTAGGTCCGGTACTATCTCGAGAACCGCTTGACCGATGGGGATGAAATTTGGCATATAGATAGTATGATTGATTCTAAGACTATACACTTTGGGGTTGCCACTTGGGGTGGTTTACAGGGTTGCCACCTAATATTTTCAAGTAGGGTTGTCCGCAAAAAGTCTATTACGGCTGCGAAAATTACAAAATTTCAATAATTTGTCCACATATAAAGGACAGTGTAACACATCCTCCCAAGGTTGGTAAGTAAAGTTAGCATTAAATTGATAGCACCGAGCAAGCTCGGCCACCCAGGTACTAAATTATAATGTTAGTAGAGTTTGTGACGTCTTTTATTTTAGCGGCGATAGGTTGGCGAAATCAGTTGAAAATTTGCCAGAATTAGTAACTAATTTATTGCTAATTAATTGACAAAAGAAAAAATGTATAGCTCTTCAAATTTTTTTTATGACATTTTTCGACAAAATAAGACTGAAGTTAGCGAAACCAATCGTCGAAAAATTGTCGTAAAATCGTTGTAAAAAAACCATATTGCATTCGTTTGCCCACGTTTGTCCAGGAAAAGTTTTCGTTTCTCCACCCCTAGTAAAAAAGTTATGGCACCTCCACGTCAACATTTTTGTTTTTTCAATAAAAACTTTTTTTTTTTGTAATAAGTAACTTTTTTTACTAAGGGTGGACAAACGAAAATATTTCCTGGACAAACGTGGACAAACGAATGACATTCAGTTTTTTTAATTATTCAGAGATGGAGGTGCCAACTTCACAAAAAAAAAAATTTTTTAATAACTTTTGAACACAGGGTGGACAAACGAAAATTTTTGTTGGACAATCCTGGACAAACGGTGGACAAACGATTAAGCAAAAAAAAAAAAACTTCAAAAATCATTTTTGTTTTTTTCAATAAAAACTTTTTTTTGTAATTACTTCTTTACTAGGGGTGGAGAAACGAAAATTTTTCCTGGACAAACGTGGACAAACGAATGCAATATGGTTTTTTTACAACGATTTTACGACAATTTTTCGACGATTGGTTTCGCTAACTTCAGTCTTATTTTGGCGTAAAATGTCATACAAAAAAATTAGAAGAGCTATAAATTTTTTCTTCTGGCAATTAATTAGCAATAAATTAGCTACTAATTCAGGCAAATTTTCAACTGATTTCGCCAACCTATCGCCGCTAACATAAGGGACGTGAGTTTGTGTTTAGTTCTTTGTTCAGAGCCAAAAGTTGTTTTCAACGTCTTTTTACTTCAAACTGTTGTACAATGATTTTGGAAGGGTGTAAAAGTAGGTCGCCTCCCAGTTTGGTGCACCCTGGGTAACGCTAAATGACCTACATGGCCTACACGGCTAGTTTCTTGTATTTCCGGTTCTACGAGAACGGTACCAGTACTTGTGCTGTGCCCAACGTGCCGAAACGACCCGGGCCGTTTTCTTATATCGACCCGGCCAAGAGCAATACACTCGGGGTGACCCTGTCTGACATTTAGGCAGGGCTACACCTCGCTACAACAACAACGCGACATACTCAAATGAAAGCGCAAAATTGCTCTTAGATTCCCCCATTTCTCACTTCACCATGTAACGCACTGTCAAAATTGATGCTTATACAAATTGTATGGGCATGAGGATTTTCGACAGCTATTTGACTCTGAGGAAGTCCGTCCACGAAGGAAACTATACCTAAAGCCAATTTTCAGTAAACTTCAATTCGATAACATATGTAAGAGCCCTTTTTTGGACTGAGATCTGTTTAAACAACTTGACTAAAAACAAACAAAACACGAATATATTCGTAGAAATATACAGAAGTCTATACAAAATTGTTTTAGGTATGACGATTCTTCTTGATTCTTCTTTTCAATTTCCACTTCTTCACGGATGTGATTTGTTTGAGTTCTATCATCTTTATACATAGTTACCTACAAACAAGTATACATATTGTATTATACATATGTACATTAGGGTGATTCAAATGAAAAAAAAAATTGTTAAGATTGATGTTTCCGACAGGGTGAATAACTGATTTATTTTGGAACGATTTTCCGTCATCCCTTGTCAAATTTGGTTTTGAGACAAACCGGTTTCGGCAATGCGCCATCATCAGTGTCGATTTTCGTTCTGATGTGTTGTACAATGTTGTACGTTTTTATAGTCGTTTTGTTTTGTTCAGGTATACAAATAGAAAAAACGACCACAAACACAAATAACCAAAACACAGGAAACAGACAAATTAGAATAACAGATTTCTACCTGCCGACGAACCCAGCCACGACACACACGAACTCACTACCTACAAACGAACGAAAGAGCGAACTACCGAACTCCTTACCTACACCCGAACCACCTACCCCAACTACACAGCAACAAACAAGGTAGGTAGGTTCAAGTGGCTGCCGCAGAGGCACACTTAGGCCAGTTTTGAAGGCCCGTTGTGATACCACCAACACAAGGAAAGTCAGCCCCGGGACCCAGCCATATGGAAAATCCCTGAGTTGTTGGGATTTTCCACATAGCAGAATCCCGGGACTGACACTCCTAAACCGACACCGTTACTCCTCCTCGAACCACTTAGATGACTTTATGAAGCCCATCAAGTCCTTTATGTCCAGTTCCGCGATCTGGCTTAGACTATCTAGGAACGGAACTCCCAAAAAGCGCGTTCTCACGCCGCTTAAAGCCGGACAGTTGCAGATGAGGTGCTCCACCGTTTCCTCCTCCTCATCATCTTTGCAACTCCTGCAGCATCGTCGGTAGGGCACACTTAGCCTTTCTGCATGCCTACCAATGAGGCAGTGACCGGTTAATACCCCTATCAATATGCAGATTTCCCTCCTAGTTAGGGCATAAATGCGTCTAGACCTTTTAAGATCCCATTTTGGCCAGGTTTGTTTCGATATCCGACACCCTGGGGATTGCAGCCATCTTTCGTTGGCTTGACGGAGTGTGTGCTCCTTCAGCATTAGTTTGCATGTGGCAAACGGCATACCTAAGCGCTCTTTATCCCGAAGAACCTGCTTGGTCGTGCCCTGCCTGGCAAGCTCGTCTGCCTTACAGTTTCCCTCAATGTCCCTATGTCCCGGGACCCATATGAGGTTTACGCGGTTCTGTTGGGCCATCTCCTGAAGAGATCGACGACAGCTGAGCGTCAGTTCAGAGTTGAACGTGTATGAGCCAAGGGATTTGATTGCCGCCTGGCTATCGCTGAAAATAGTGATATCTCCTCCGATAACACGTTTGCTTAACCAGGCCGCGGCGTCCCGGATTGCCGAGACTTCCGCCTGGAAGACGCTACAATGATCAGGTAGTCTGAAGGAGAGTTCAAGGTCCAAATCCCTTGAATAAACCCCTCCTCCAACTCTGCCGTCCAACTTCGAGCCGTCGGTGTATATGGAAGTGCCACCATTTGTTTCGGGACACCAATCCGTCCTCTCCCAGTCTTCTCTGCTGGGAATGTTTATTTTGAAGCAGCTATCCCCGACTGTAGTGGTCGCACAACGATCTGTGCTTAGAGGGAGAAAGCTGTAAGATTCCAGAATACTGGAGTGTCCAATAGTACCCGCACCCCAACTGGAGGTTTCTCTTAGGCGCAGAGCTGATGCCGCCGCTGACCGAAACCCTTCCAGATCAAGTGGCAAAATGCCCAGAATGGCCTGGAGGGCTTCGTTGGGCGTTGTCCTTAGCGCACCGCTTATACAGATCATATTGGATCTATGGACTTTCCGCAACAGATTCAGGTATGTTGTCTTGCTCAGTGCCGGCCACCATACGACGACTCCATACAGCATGATTGGGCGAATGATGGCCGTGTAGATCCAACTGCATACTCTAGGGCTGAGCCCCCATTTTTTGCCAATGGCTCTTTTGCATGTGTAAAGAGCGATGCAAGCTTTCTTCTGGCGCTGAAGAACATTCTCCTTCCAATTCAGTTTCCTGTCCAGAACTATGCCTAGAAACTTGGCCTTATCCGACAAGCCCAGGCGCGTGCCATCTAGTTCTGGTAGGCTTAGTGGCGGTATTTTGTACCGGTTGGTGAAGAGGACAAGTTCCACTTTCCCCGGGTTGATACTAAGTCCGCAGCGAGAGGACCACCTCGAAACCTCTCGCAGTGCTACTTGCATCAGGTCACACAGAGTTTGTGGGAACTTGCCTCTGAATGCAATAGCTAAATCGTCTGCGTATGCCACTATCTTCCCGCCCCCCCAGCTTGTGTCACGTAGCAACGAGTTGACTGTGAGGTTCCATAAAAGCGGGGAAAGAACACCACCCTGGGGCGTTCCCCTTGTGACATAGCGTGATAACTCGACCGTACCAAGTGAAGAAGCTATTTTCCTTCCTCTTAGAAGTTGGTCAATTAAACCAGTTAGAGGTCTATCTACGCCCAGATTAGTTAGAGCGGAGTTGATCGCCTCCGGGCTTATATTGTTGAAAGCCCCCTCAATGTCTAAGAAGGCCACGAGACAGTAGTCCTTTTCACACAGCGATTTCTCAATGACAGATACTAGGCTGTGCAGAGCAGTTTCTGTTGATTTACTCTTGGTGTATGCATGCTGATAGCTAGAGATAAGGTTGCTATCAATAGTCGTTGAAAGGTAGTCGCTTAGTATCCTCTCAAGGGTTTTGAGTACAAAGGACGAGAGACTGATCGGTCTGTAATCTTTTGGCTCGTAGTGGGATGCCTTCCCAGCCTTAGGGATAAACACTACCGTGGCGCTTCTCCAGGAGCCCGGAATGTGGTTGAGAGCCAGGCAGGCTGTGAAGAGAAATACCAGCCATTTAGCTGATGTCTCCAACGTGTTTATAAGTTGCGCGGGGATAATCCCGTCCGGCCCGGCAGCCTTATACGGTTCAAAGCTCTTAACTGCCCACCTTACTCTTTCCTCAGTGATGGGTATATTTACTGCCAGGTTTGTTGCAGGTGCTAGTGGTGCATCATGCAGATTCCCCGGAAAATGTGTATTCAAGAGCAGCTCAAGGGTTTCCTCTTCCGTGCTGGTCCAGGATCCGTCAGGCTTTCGCAAATAGCTGATGGTTGTTTGACTTTTCGAGAGGACTCGTCTAAGTCTCGCTGTGTCGTCGACCTTTTCGACGCCAGTGCAGAAATTTCTCCACGAGGTTCTCTTCGCCTGTCTCAGAGCTTTTTTGTAGGCCCTTAGTTTAGCTTTATATTCATGCCAATGAGGCTCAGAGCCGAAGCTCTTGGCCTTGTTAAATTGTTTCCGGCATGATATTCGGAGCGAGTCCAAATCGTAGGACCACCAATGTGGCCTGTGTTTACCGCGTGGTTTTGGCACTGGACAAGCCTGTCCTAGAGCATTTGAGAGCGCCGATGTAAATGTAGTAACAAGATCCTCCAGCTCCTCTACTGATGAGGGGGCTTGTGAGGGCAGTACTGGTAGGTCTCTGTCTAATATTTCATTGTGTAACTGCCAATCAGTGTTACGTGGATTGCGCTTCATGATTGGTTGTTCTACAATAAAGTCTAAAACCATTTCTATGTAGCGGTGGTCGGAGAAAGAATGTTCTTCCAGAACCCGCCATTTTCTGACCCACTCATAAGCGCCTTCACTACAGATAGTGAGGTCTATGACCTCCCTGCGGGTCTTAGTGATAAAAGTAGGCTCATTACCCACGTTGCAAATCACCAGGTTGGTTGTTAAGAGGTAATCAAACAGAGACTCGCCCCTGGCATTGATGTCGGAGCTCCCCCATTGGACATGGTGAGCATTAGCGTCCGCTCCAATAATAAGATTACCCGTGCAGAAATTTGACACCAGGTCTTTCACCTCCGTTTGTGGTGGGGGTTCTTCGGCGTCGTAGGGCATATAGACCGACGCCACCGTCAGGCGGGTGCTGTCGACCGTTAGACTGATAGCGGTAATATCACCATTGGTGTAGTTAGGTAGGAGAAAGGAGTTCAACTCAGACTTGACCAAAATACACGTTCTGACTTTGCTCTCCTCGCTGGCTCGAATGAGCTTGAAGCCCTTAGTCCCCAATCCGCAGATTCTCGAGCTATTGACCCAGGGTTCTTGGATGAGGACCACATCCACGTCGCCTTTAGAAAGACGACTACTTAAAGCAGCCGAAGCCACTTTAGATTTGTGCAAATTAATCTGAAGCACCACCAACATGAGAGCGCACAGACTTCCCTGCCGTCCCCATATCGTCGAGGTTTGCTCCATCCCGGAGGTTGCCTATCAACGACGAGTTGTTCCGATTAACTGCCCGATGTGGCGTTGCAGGAGTCCTGCTGCCTGTAGCGTTAGATGTTAGTCGCTCAGCGTTGGCTGCTACCACCGTGACGTCGAGGACTTCCTCGTCCTGTAGGCTGTCCTCCATCTCCGAGTTGCTCACAGCACTATCGCCAAGAGACGTGGCGGATAACATGCTTTCCGCATCGGAATCCTCCGCTTCCTCTTCTGGTAATAAGTTTTCCGGTTCCCCCGGAGCAGCCGAGAAGGCAGCGCGCTGAGCATCACCACGATATACGTGGATAACGATCTGGCCTACGCTGTAGTGTACTAGGCCATTGCACCTTTTGAGGGGCTCGATTGACTCTTTATTCATGGTGAACACCACCTGTCTGTCGGGCCCTACCGCATCCCCGACCAGATTGACACTCCAGTCATGCGTTGGGAGGGACGGATTCATTAGCCGTAGCATCCCGAGTATTCTCTCGGGTTCGTCAGGGATGGCCGGAATCCACGCCCTTGCCCTTGGACGAGCTGGAATGTCCTTCCAGTCGACGACCTCTATCTTTGCGAGCAACAAACAAACTACCTGAACAAAACAAAACGACTATAAAAACGTAGAACATTGTACAACACATCAGAACGAAAATCGACACTGATGATGGCGCATTGCCGAAACCGGTTTGTCTCAAAACCAAATTTGACAAGGGATGACGGAAAATCGTTCCAAAATAAATCAGAAAAAAAAAATTGTTTTTTTTTTCTCGGTCTAACAGCCTAACTAAATAAACGCGCGCCTTTCTTTTTCTGTCAAATTTGTCTCAGGCACATACAACTTGTATGCGAGCAACCGAAATTGAACGCACTGCGTAAAAACCTAACTTGATTTCCAATTTTTGTTTTGCGTGACATTTCGATTTGACGTTTGTACGCAGGCAAAGATACAAACGCGCGCACATTTATTTCGGTTGCAAGGAAAAAAGTCGTGCATGTACGTGCGGGAAACGTACGCCGTGCGATTATATTAGGTTGAGCTGTTACTCCTGAAAAGTTAGGTATTGATTACAAAAAAATTAACTTGCAAAAAATTTACTTAACCCTTAGGGGTGGCTATTTTTCGCCCTTTTGTATGGGAAAAATTAGCATTTTTTTCAAAGTGATTTTTCTCATAATTTTTTTAATTTTTTTCAAAAAAAACCTTTACATATTCTTAAAGAGGAGGCTTTGAAGTTTCCAAAACGGTAAGCCGTGTGCGATTATCTTGACTAGATTTTGTATGTGTTACTGTGTATGTGTGTGCAATAGTACAAAACTCAGTCGTTATTAAATGGCTGTAATTATTTTAATAGTCAAGATAATCGCACACGGCTTAATGTTTTGGAAACTTTAAAGCCTCCACTAAGTTATATGTGAAGTTTTTTTTTTTTTTTTTATTAGAAAAATTATGAGAAAAATCATTTTGAAAAAAAAAATCCCATACATTTCCCATATAAAAGGGCGAAAAAAAAAAATAGCCACCCCGAAGGGTTAAGTTACGCGCCAACTTTTTTTGCTGGGCTTATTTTCTCATCAACACCTAACTTTTTAGGGGTTAAGACCAAGTCGACGACTTTTTTTTGAATCACCCTAATGTACACATGTACATTAGAGCGTATCACCCTAATGTAACGACCTAATGTCAGAAACTGAGATATGGTGGGTAAGTACCACAACTTTTTTTAGGAAAAACCCACTCCTTGAGAGTAAAAGACTTACGTTTTTACGGTCTTTAATTTGCTGTTATTAGATCGGTACATTAGGGTGGTAGCAACTGAGATATGGTGGGTAGGTACCACAACGGAGCGCCTGAGATCAATGAGCTCATAGAGACAAAAAAATTGGTGTATCACACTTTAAAATCCGACAATAAATGCCGAAGATATGAAGAAAAGTGTAATTGGGCGATCTAGGGTTGCCAGAAAAAAACTTTTTTAAGTGTTTTTCAAAAACACTTCATATGAGGGGAGGTACGGCCGACTTTTTATTTGCTTGTAAGGAGAGACGCTCTAATGTACTCGCTGTAAATGTCTTCGAAGAAAGTACTGCTTTATCAACATTCTACAAACAGCGTAGGTAGGTACATGGTAAAAATTATATTCGAGAGGCAAAACCTTCTGCTTTTCGGGCGATTCATTGTTTGATGCGTTCAATTAAACATCTGGGTTGAATTAATAGCTTTGTTTCTTGAAATCTCCAGCAAAGAACTGTCAGCAGAAGAGAGTCTTGTAAAAAGCTGTCAAAATCTCATTTCTGCTAGTCGAACAGGGTTCAGCAGAAACTTGCAGACAAAACAGCGGTTACGTTTCTGATTGGCTAACAATTTGAATTTACATTTTTTGTTGTTGTTTTGCTATGTCACCGATCAGCTGTTCCTGCTTGCTGGTTTCTGCTGGACGAAAAATCTTCAGCAATAACTTGCAGCGAATTGGCGCTCTCTCTCTCAATTATATGTCAAAAAGCTGCTGAATTCGCTGCTAATTTTTTCAAACAACACTTTTTTAGGAATAATTATTCATAATTATTCATAATTAGCAGGAAAGAAACAAAGCTATTATTTACAAAATCAAATAAAGTAACATATTGTTATGGAGAGAATTGCTCGTCTCCCGTTTCAAATACGTACTTACACCGTTCCCATGCTTTTCGTCATATGTAACTATCTTCAACTTAATATTCACTGTGTACTGTGTTATTATTAAAAAACCGGTTTAGTGTTTTTCTGTTCGCCACAATTATACCAAATACCACACGACCGAGTCGATAATGAGCAACTAAAACACAACAAGCTTTCAGCTTTGTCACGTATCGAAAGAGAGTGCGATGAAAAAGGTGACAGTAACAATGCGACAACGTTTGCAATAGTAAAAGCGTAATTGACGATCACCAGCCCAGTAAACCAAATTATAAAAAAAAAAACAGAAAACTTAAAATAAATAGCAAACATAGTACAGCATCGATGACCGAGCTATAGAAAACAAAACTCTGCGTGAAATTAAAATCTCTGACGAGGTATCAACGAAATCTGAACAAAATACATTTGTGAAAAAAGGTTTAGCTCTGTTTCTTATAATGAAAATAAGAATCTGTACAAAATTTTAAGTGCAACTTTTTTGTAAAGCTTTAACAAAGTTTGGATACAACATAATACAGCAAAAACCTGACAAAACCTGACCCTTGCACAACGAAAATTAATATTTTTAACTCATAGTTAACGTTAAATAAGGAGTTAAACTCATACGTGTTGGACCACTTTTCGAATTAACTCTGAGCTAAAAAGATAACTCGGCGTTGTGCAATTTATCCTTATAGATTAGTCCCGTAAATTCTTGGACCTAGCATCCCCTCCTAGCAAATATATCTCTCACTCATGCACATGCGATATTTTTTGCACTTATACATGTGCATGTTTGTGTCGATAGATGAATGTGAGTTCGTTGGTCAGCAACCCGCTTGCTTTTGCCGATCGAAATGAATTAAAATGACGCTTTGGGAAAATCCAAATAACGACGCCACACTTCACGACAAAGTCTTACTGCTTTTAAAAGTAGCACTGTAAATATTACAAATAAAGAATTGTAAAATCACACGTTTCGATGCTAAGAGCGAATTAAAAGAGAAACTTTACAGCTGGAAGAGCAGCAGTGAAGAGTGCGAGAGGCTTAATTAAGATGTTTTAAGACTACTATGCAATCAATTATTTTAAAATGACAAAAATGCCAAACAAAACGTTTAGCGATTTGTATGTGGGAGCCATTTTAAATATAGCAATCGCACCTTAAATCCAAACCTTCACAGCTCAAAATTTAGGTTGAATGCTGCTGTATAGCACCGGCTGCTTATACGGAAAGGTCCTAGGTTCAAGTACTGGGAAAAGTAGGACCAAAAATGGTTTTAACTAGGCGTTTTCCTTAAGAAGATAATTAGAAATTTGAAAACAGTGCTCTTGTCATTTGTGTTATTTGTGTAATTGCATAAACGAAAGTCACATATTTTCTCTAATTGTACCCAGCAAACATTTTCTATCACGGAAGTGCCGATAAAGTTAATTCAAGAAGTTGATTTTCATCGCAGTTATCGCTTTTTTTCTTTTTCTCATCCTCGTGCGGGAAAACTGTTCCCCGTAAACATAACTTCCATACTGACACTTATACGACACTTCGCAAAGTGGCTTTCCAGTGTCGTTTGGGGGATAGAAAAAATAATAAAGAAACTAAAAAAATGTCCATTATACCTGGACTCGAACCTTAAAACCTATGCATGTAATTAAAAAATATGTATTCAAAACAGAGACTACCGGGACTTTTGCAAAACTTATTAAGTAACTCCCAAGTGTCGCCAAGAAGTAAAATGTAAAGGAGAAAACGGGTTTCAAAATGCCAGCAGGGTGGATTAAAAAATTCTACCTTAACATGATTTATTTTTAAGTATAGTTTTTAAGAAAGTTTTTAAGAGCTTCAAAAACAAATTTGACTCACTTTCGCAAGTAAAGTTCCTGCCATACAATATTTAAAAAATCGTAGTACCTATAGCAAAAAATTAAAAAATTGGCATCCTTAATTTAACTTATAATCTAATCAAACTGACTGCTGCAAGCTTTACCAAAACAATTGAGATAATAGTTATTAGACTGATAACATTGCTGCCACTATTTTTGAATTTTTAGTTGCTGAAGGTGTAAAACGACATATAACCGCAATTTGAAATATTCCGTTCCGGTACACTCACTCATGTAATACTACCTATTCCTGATAACAATGTCAGACGTCATCTTTTGTGCCTTTTAATCGAAGGCAGTAAGCATTATATAAGGTACACATTTTCGCATGCATTCGTATAAAACGGGAATAACACACGATTTTTACTTTTTAACAACCCTTTTCTGGGTAAGTAGTGCTGTTATCATATAATCTATTGCACAGATCGATCGGTAGAGATCTCACGAACCCTGTAGAGTACAACGCTTCAAAATATGAGCTTTTCGAGTTAACCCCTTTTAATCTAGGACTGGAATCGGCACGCAAGCATGTACATACATACATAGACCTAATAAATTTGACTTTCGTCATATTGTTTTACAGGTTTTGTTGATAACTTCGAATAATTAAATAGGTGCATATGTATTTGAAAATCACTATAATCTTTTTTATTTTAATATGACGTTACGCACTTCATCGGTACTTTTCGGTCATTAACGACACAGTTCCCGTACACGCGTAACAAATTCACTTGATATATACATCCATATATACATACATACAAACATTTGTATAAATTATCGAAATCGCTTAGGAGTATATCGTCGGTGTTTAAACTCTGCGCACACTGAATTTATTTAACAATAAACGACGACAACACGGCGTGAAAGCAAAACGTATACTAAAATAAAAATATCGAAGACGATCTCTTCAAAATGTTAACAACAACGTGAAAAGAGCTCAACTCGTTTCAGAGCTTCAAAGCTTTAACGCTCTTTAAGTCATATACTTTCGATTGTTACTGGAGTTGTTGTTGTTATTGGACACAGTTCACATTTTACCCCACCCTTTTGATAGTGGAAATTTGTATATACCTAAATTTGAGTCCAGTTTCTTAAAATTTAATTCGTAAATGTAATGAAAGGTTGGAGAATGATGTTGGATATCATGCAAGATGGTAGGTACACAAATCGTTTTTGTTGATATTTTCTGTTATGACGTCGTAAGACAAGTTCTGTCAACCGTCTTTGGTTTTTTCCAACATCAGCAAACCGGTTTTAAACCTGTGGTCGAATCATGACGACTATCGAACGAAAGGATCGGCAGGATGAACAGTCGAAAGAAGACGTTAAGACGTAATTATAAAATAAAATGTATTATAACAAACAATTTTTGTATAAGCAAATAAAATAGGTTAAACTAAATATTGATTTATTGAAAGGATTTGAATGAATCCTCCTTTTTAAAGGATTTTTAAAGGCAGGTAATTTAAACTTAGCATAAACGAGCAGCTTATTTTTTAAGGCTAGTTAAACACTGCCCATGCGAAATGCAATGCAGGTAGTAACAAACATCTTTTAAGACTCGTTAATAGAAGACAATTCCTTACAAAGGAAAAACAATACAGAAAATTATAATCCGTTAACGACCAAACAATGAAGGGTTGATTCTTTTCATTCGTTTTGAATCTTTGAGTTAGTTTGAAAAAAAAAGATCGAGAATTATTTTGGCAAGAAAATATGTTAATATTTTATTTTGCTTTAATATTTTATTTGCTTATAAAAAAATTGTTTATTTTAATACAATGAAATAATAATAGCTGATTTATGATAACAATTTCATCAACGCAAGTGGAAGTTACTGCGCTAGCGCAATAGCCTAGCGGATAACAACATTACCTACCACCCTGCTGGTCAATCAGTCATTCATGACCCGACACAGTAAAATTGAGCGAGTGGTAAATTGAATTTTAGATTTTGGCCAATCAGCGCCGGCAGAAACACGACGACTGCCGGAGGCACGTATATGTGACACGAGGGCAGCCGAATTTATAAATTTACTGTGTCGGACAGCCTATAGATTCACTCACACGCCCAAGTCAAGCGCTCTCTATACATAGTGGAAAGCTAAGCGTTAAGCAGAATCAGTCCGCCAATACGTCAGGTACGTGACGTACGTCGTGACAAAACGTACGTGCCGCACAGGGATGGCACATAGCGATTGACGTACGTCATGTTGAAGTACACAGATATGTCAACAAAGTAATTGGCGCAAAACGAAAATTATTAAAAAAAAAACATAACAAATGCAAAATTTCGGTTAAAAACATGGAAAATATACAAGTAATACTTGTTATAATTATGCTAATATAAGCAATGGAGCTTTTCAGGCGGCTTTACAACATCCACGGCTTTTTTGATGTGAATTTTGCATTCACTGAGGAGTTCAGAATTAATATTAGAATGGAGAAGCCCATATTTGATCTACTGCTGAACCTGCTTAGGGAAAAACTAGCCAAGCATTCAAACCGCAAATCTATAATAAAAATATAAATCGGCAATTACTTTGGTTAAATTTGCTTTTCACAATTTTCACAAACGCGTTGTCAAATTGGCGGTAAAATTGATTTTGATATTTGTCACGCAGCTGCCGTTCCGTCAAAATAGAAAATTGGCAAAGGATGCCGGATCCGTTGACTGATACTTTGTCAATCTAGCGTTTTACATGCAAAATACACACATCCTACTCGGCTGTCAGTTTCTTCCTTTTCCGGCAAGTACGTGACGGACTGATTCTGCCGAAAGCTTTAGAGTGCGTTTGCGAATCACTTGATCAACAACTGTACTGTAGCAATGTTAGTAACTGCAGCAGTGTGAGTGAAAAACGACTAGTTGAGTGCCCATCTGCTAACGTCGCGTCGTTCAGTAAATTGCGAGCGCAAAAAGACAAGAACTTATGCGCGTAAATTTTTCGATTTTATGCGCTGCTATACCACGTCGCACCATGCCATACGATAAATACTTTATGATGTCCAATGCTTTCGAGCAACTCCAATGCTTTTTATGCCGCACATCTTTTTCATATACTAAGCTATTTCCTCTAAACAGACATTTTGAGCTTTTCCATAAAAACATAAACGATCTAACAACCGAAAACTAAAATGGAAGAATTATTTATAAATATTTTAGTTTCTTTTTACATGCATTTTCCCTACGGGTCCCTTTTATCCAACCAACTTTCAATTTGGTTAATATATAAACTTTTTTTTCTAAATAATTCTTCATTTTTAGTTTGGGTTAGTTCATTTATGTATGTTTTTATGGAAAAACGCAAAATGTCTTTTTAGAGGAAATTGCTTAGTACCACCTCAGTGCCATGAAATGACGATATCTGCTGTTGACTGTTATTGAAAGTAGTATACATATATTTATTTACGTGTTTTTAATCATTTTAATTTTAAAAATAAATGATTAAAAATTAATTGAAGTTAAAACATGATTAGGTTAGGATTCGTCTGGGATAAGTCTTAGAAAAGGATGGGACTAATGCCAGTTTTCATTACCTTGTATGGACTGAACTGTTCATATTTGATTGAGCATGTCCTATGGAGAGACCAATTGTATTTTCAACTCCCACGAAACTTAAACTGACTTTACCCCTATTAGTATGCTGCACTAATTACAAATTATTTAAGCATATTGGCCCAACAAACATCGATCAACTTTTTCTCAACCTTTTGAAAAACTGTATAGTTCTTAAGTTGATATCCAACATCATTCCCGAATTTCTCTCCAACCTTAGAGATATTTTGATAACTTTATAGTTCTCAATTTGATATAGTTCTGAACTTGATATCCAGCACCATTACACTGTTCTACACATGAACCAAATAGACTTTTTCGGAAAGTGGACAAAAAATAAAAATACACGTGTTTTCATGTACACGTCAAAATTTTTTTTTATGTACGTAAATATAAAAAATTGTCAACTTTTTTGCAAAAAATTTCAGAAAATTTTTGAGTATGCAGTTTTGTAGCTCATTCAATTTTACTCTAAGAATGTGCAAGTTAGAACTCCCTAAAAATCTTCCCTGAATTATCAGAATTTTTTTTCAAGGGTGTTGAGTATTTTCCCCCATACAAAAGTAAATTTAGTTTGTGAGTTGCATGGAAGAAAACACTCAGCACCTTTGACAAAAAAAATTCTAAAAATTCAAGTAAGATTTTAAGTGTATGACTATGACTCATTCATGTGGTTAGTCCAATCTACGCTCATACATACATACATATGTACATCAAAAAGTGCAAATCATATGTCTCTATCTCTCAATTTCAGTCAACCGACAATAAACAACACAGACAAAATGTATTGGAAGTTGTTAGCTTTTATGAATGAAAAGCTCTTTCTGATGATTCGACATAAGTATGTACATAGGTAACAAAGTTGCGTTAACTTAACATCATACACATACCTACATATGTATATGGCTTGTGTAGCAATGGTGGGTTTCAAATGTCCTGCCTCCTGTTCTTCGTGATTGCTTGGTGACTCAAGGTTGATTTCTCGGAAAATGATACACTCATCGTAGGTGTTTTGGCATTTTCATTTTGAACTAGACTTCATTTTTTAGTCAATGTGCGTGTATTAATGTTTACATAGACCTACCACCTAGAATCCTACATACATATCCTGCAGCGAAACGTCAAACTAGTGAGGAAAATACTAGTAGACAACTAGAATTTTCTGGTCGAAGTCATACCAATCAAACAAATCCCATTCCCAACCTACGAATTATAAGAGAAATAAGAAGCAAACGATTTTCGGAAATTTTTCGATTGATTCTTTTTTTCTTATAATTAACAGATGCTTTCTCGTGTGTGGGTTTATACAAAAAGTCGCTGCTTTCTAAAGAATAAACTTGAAAATGAGGGCAAACGATAAAATAAAGGGTAAGTCATGGAAATAATGCGACTATTATTTTTTGGTTGAATTCATACTAGTCCAGGTTTAACTAGTATGGTAACTATTTACTATATTTCATATGTATTACTAGTCCAAGTGACATCTTTCTGGACTAGTATGCGGACTAATACATTTTATTGAAATCATACTAGTCCAGGTTGAACTAGTATCAAACCGGTATTTTACAACCAGTATTATTCTAGTATTTCATGACAGGTATGTTCTGGTCGAAATCTGACAATTGACATCTCGTAGGACATCACTAAGTAAAAAATACGAGTTGCTTATATGGAAAAAAGAAAAAAAGACTGACTACTCGGGACTGATGCACAAACTAGTTGTAAAGTGGTTTTTACTATGTAGTGCTTTCGCTGCAGGGTAGCTGTGACTAATGGCCATTCGTTCCTATTTCCTTCGCCAAACTTTAACTTTCACTTTCTTATGCACGTCTATTGCTTTACTTAGCGATCAAAATCAAAATGTTGGGAAATCAATAATGGACTGGTTAACACAAATTCAAAAAAAAGTGGCACATTCATCCTTCTTGCAAGCGATCTACTGGTTTACACTGTTTTTGTAGCAACAAAAACAATCCAATTAATTTTTGGGGAGTGTTGTTGATAATGACAGTCCTTTGCAGGTTACAAACCCGTTACCCTTCGGTACTAGCACCGATTATCGCGGAAGCGCAACAATTGTAAATCAATAGCTAACATTTAAATTCATAGGGAGTATTTTTATTTCCAAAAAGCAATTAAACAAAAAGGTTAGAATAGGAAAATAAGTTTAAGAAATTTTATATAATTTCTTGTAAATATTTCAATAAACTAGAAGGCCTTTGGGCTCTCAAAGTAGTTGACTTTTAATTCAACAAAACTGTTTCTGCCCCCCACCAGTGGTAAGGCAGATTCAGGTAATAAATCTAACAGTACTAGGTAATCTCACCGCTTCCTTCTGTAAGGAAAAAGATGTTGGTAATCAGAGGTGAGATGCAACATATCCCTATAACAACCATGAATTTGATTGACTCGTGTAAAGCAGCCTTAACGGTTCCTTTTTAATAAATTTGTTTCTTTATTAAACCGTCTTAATATGTGATAGTAAGTTTTTTGGGAAAGCAAAAAAAATATCCCGCGCATCAAGGAAAATATGAAATTGGCACGCTTATATGTAGGAACATTGACATCGAAATACTACAGGGCATCGTGGCTGATTTGTTAAAGCAATTGCTTTAGCCGCTTCTTTGCAGACACAGTAGTTCTATGTCCGAGAAGCCATCTGAATGAGAATGCCTGGAATCTTCGAAGCATGTTATGGTATCCATCGCTGTATTAATCTTTGTCACACACGGAGATTATCTCCAATAAATCTTCTTTAAACAGATCCAAATTTTACCGTGATACACAAAACATTGAAGATTAACATTGCATCATCTCGGCGTCATCTAGCGTCCAATCCGTAATTTCTTGCGGTTTTAAGCTAGATGTCGCCAATAATTGTTGATTAACCGGTGACAAATAGCGTTTGATACTCTCATTTTTTAAATTTGGTTGTGTTTTTTGCTGTTTTTGTTTGTTTACTGGCGATAGATGTCGCTGAAACTCGTTAGTTTCTTTCGTTTGGTTGTGTTTCTTGCTGGTTTTCTTTATTTATCTGAAGAGTGTTGCCAGCGAAAAATTTTTTGCGCTCTTATATCTGTTCAAATCTTCTTTTTTGGAATTTATAATGAAGATTATGCTCAAGTTAATTCCCAAAAACGCAGTTAATTCCGGATTTGCGCTAATTGTTAGCCAAAATATAAGATTCTATTAACCAGTGTAATAAACATTACCAAAGCGTAGTGAGAAAGGAATAATTTGAAGAGTTAAAAAGGCGACCTTACTCTTGCTCTCCGTTTATATATGTATCTACCCATGTGTATTATTTATTTGCAATGCTTCGGCATAGTCAAACTGAGGTAAGCTCCGAAAAATAATGATTATCTCAGAGTCTTTACTCTATAACCTTGACTTCCACATTCTTATCTGTTAAAACATTTCCGAATAATCAAAGCGCAAGTATGTAACGTTCAGATCATGGAGTAATGTGTTAAAGAACACGCTAATTGTCCTTTTTCTAAGTGTGGGGTTCGTAAACCACGAATTGCACAGTGTTCAAGTTTCAACACTGCTTTTTTATACTTTCTACCTTTTTTAGTTTGGCGTTATGCCAGCTATGTGTTAATTGACATATCGAGTTATGTCCGCCAAAGAGCTGTTATTTTATTATAACTAGCGTTTTTGAAAGTTTTCAGTAAAAAATGTAGCTTTTTTAAACTCCGAAAATAATAAAACGATTAATCTTGGAAGCATTTTTTAATCAAGTAGGTACGTACCCTATATCTCACCAATCATCATTTTGGTCACTAGCTTATGTTTTTACCTGCAAATTACCTGAGAGAGTTCTGTTGTTCGTCTAAAACTTACCTAAGCCTTTTAACGCCTGTTTGGCGATTTGCTGTATACAAATTTAGTTAAAAACAAGTAAGGAAAGCTGTCTTCGGCTGTACCGAAGGCTATATACCTTTCATGAATAGGCGTCACGATTTTCACTATTCTTTAGTACATTCTAAAAGAGCAATAGTTAAGAAATTTCACATTTCTACTGCCCAAATACAGGTGTTATATACCAAAATCCGCTTATCAGAGAATTACCTTAGTTATCTAACGTAAAGACGAGAATTTCTCTAACGTTAGAGACTATGTTTGTTGGGTATAGGCCGAGATCCGCTTATCGGAACAATCGATTGTATGGCAGCTATATGTAATATCGGTCCGATCTTGCTGGTTCCGACAAACAATTTCTATATTAGAAAATGATGGCCGCATACAAAATTTCAGCCAAATATCTCAAAAACTGAGGGACTAGTTTGCATTCAAATACACAGACAGACAGACGAACGTGGCTAAATCATCCTGATTATTTCGGTATACTTATTGATGGGTCCATCTCTTCTTCTTCTCATACTTATAAACATCGGACCAAAGTTATAATACCATTTCATGTTCATGAAAAGTATAAAAATGTGTTTAACTTTTTTGGCATTGTTGCATTGTGAGAAACACTGTGCACGAAGCAAATCGACCAAACAATGCGTGCACGAAACAATGCCGGCCGGTCTCTTCCGGTGAAATCACATCTACACCCATACTTTAATATGTATATATTTAAAAAACTAGGTCGTGGCAGCACGAAAACACGATACATTTAAATGTGTGTGTTTTCAATATGCATACAGATAAATTAATAAACCCTGCAGTGATTTTGATAAGAACCTGAAATTGTTATTATTAAAAAAATCGGAACTTTAAATGGCACAGTTTGTAGCAAACAAATAATGTAGGGTATCTTCTTGCTGATCCACTGACGGGCTAACACATTTCATACCATGGCTTCCCTGTCTTTTACCTTAAGTTTAAGCGGGCAGTACATGAAACCCTGCTTTCCCACTGGCATTGAGAAGTTCCAAATCGCACTTTTAAGAACATTTTATTTTCTGAAACGGTCTAACTAGTTTTTAAGAGTCCCTTCGTCTTCTCAAAACATAGCACGTGCTAGTGTTCAGTTTTTTATTGATTTTACCAAAAGCAAATTGTTGCCAATAGCGAAATCCTTGAACCTCGATAACACGTCGGTTCAATGTGAAGGTGAAAGTGAACGAATATGGGCTTCCAAAGACTTCGCCATAAACTATGCAGAAATTTGAAGTAAGTATGTGTTTGTGATTTGGTCAGGGTCGGGGTTCACTTACCAACCACCAACCAGCTTTTTGTTGTTAGTAGTGTATGTACATACATTTACTGTTACTTAGAGACTTATTCCAAATGTTACTGATAGTAACCTAAGTGGCAAATTTTGTTACCAAAAAGTTTAACCACCTCTTTTCACTCAAATACAAGTTTGTGCAAGAAGCTTCGCAAAAATAATTATAAAATATGTACCAAATGTGGATAAAATAATGTCAATACTATGAGGTGGCAATTAGCATACGATGCTCCCTATGGAACACAGTGATCTTAAAACCCATCACCAACAGCTGAAACTCGTGCCTGCAACATACCAATACAAGTTTTCAATCTGTTACACTTGGCTATGAATCAAAACTTGAAATTTTATTTTGTGTTAGTTTCTACATAAAACTCATTAATTTAAGAAAAATATGTTCACAGAATTTACTAAAATTATGATTTTAATTGGAGAAAATGTGGTATAGTCGCCGGGTGATTCGTCGGCCGAACTAGGGTTAAGCAGGCAGAATACATAGTGTAACAGTGACTTGTCATTTTCTTTACCGGTAATAACTGTGAATGGTGATGTTAATTGAATAAGTAACATTTGTTTGGCCTCAACACTTTCTAAGAAATTGTTGTGAAATTGCTTTGCAATTTAGATATTTATCTATGTACATCAATCTACACTGTGTAACAATGAAACTCTACACTAACTCCCTTCGAAATATGTATTAGATCATCGATATTCATAAAAAAATATAAAAGTTGGGTAATTTCAAAGTTCCAATTGAATTGTAAACTGTTTGTCAATTATGTTTCTTAACCAAATTCTCGGGTCCACATCAATTTCTTTGTCAGATTCACCAGTTTTCAAGAAAATCTCTGTGATATTTCGTTAGCACGATGTTTTTTTCACATCCTTAATGTGAACAGTCTTGAAAATGCATATCGATCTCAAAATTACTAAAAATTATAAGTGAAAATTACCCTACGATTCGTTACATGCCATTATGACAGTGAGTCTATTCATCCTATTTTGAGCTTGGAACTTAAAGCTGATTTACACGGGTCGATTTTGGTCCACAGTGTAGAACGACAAAAATCGAATCAGCCTTTATTGCTTGTCTCCACTGTTTTATGTAATTGAAACACGTAATTTTCTACGGGGTCTATATACGTCAAAATTTATTATGGGAAATTTGTGATATTTCACCTCATTTTAAAGTTAAAAGCAACATTTGATTTTTTACTCAAGGGAAATGCTTATTTTTTAAAAAACGAAAAATTTTAAGACAAAATTCAGTTTTTGGAAACTAATTTAACAGTTTAATTTAGCAAACATAATCTACGAAAATTATTCAAGTCAAACTAATATCCGAAAGGTTTAAATCGATTCTGTATTCCGTTTTGGGCAGGAGATGAGGATATCACACTTTGCCATTTCCAATTCCAAATTCGTATTACTTGAAAGATATTTGTAAATATTAGTTGAAGTACGAACTGCAATATCAGCAAAGTGAACACATATTTGATTACACTGGAAATACCATTCAACGCAAGTGTAAGGTGATGTTTACCGGAACTTTGGACTTTGACTCCAATAGAAGGGAGGAAGCAGAATTGCCAGATGAAAATTATCAAAACTCCCAATGCAACTCCTACAGCACATTTTCCATAACAAAATGTTTTCCGAATAATTTTTCGAATCTTTCGGGACGTCTTGAATATGTGCCAAGTAATAACCCCATGCTGCTGGAACAAAATAGCGATCCATATCTGGAGTGTGCAACAACCACCACAAAAACTAGTCGATATTATCCCTGCTCTGCCGATGCAGAAGTTCGATTGGCTGGTATGAGAATATTTTCCACAATTATGTTAAATGCATGGCGTCGTCGACGTGAAGATGTTAAGCGTTTGCTACTGAAAGTGGAGGAGCTCAAACAAGGGGTAAGGGCCGCGTGTTCGTTTTTGTGACCAAGCCTTGAATGTTTCCTATTTTCTAGTCTCAAAAAGTCAAAAATAAGATTCATGTTTACAACACTTTGTTTCGTGTCGAACAAAAGCGAAACGACGAGCTCGCTATCCAGCTGAAGTCTTCATTGGAAAATGTCATACAAGCCAAATCGTCGTGTGAAAATCTAACCTCTAGCGTAATTAGTCTTAAAGCGGAACGTGCACTGCTCGAACAAGATTTAGCAACAAAAAGCAAGGAGTTGGAAGCACTCACTGACATTCTGAGCCAAACAAAAAATGAACTCTTTCTGTCGATAGTGCAGCAACGCAATTTACGGTCCGCCCTCTCCAAGGAACAGCGTTCCGTTCAAGCTCTTGAAAATCAAAAGAATAAATTAATAAATGAGGTATACAGCTTGTGGGGACTCTACGGCTTTTTCTTTACTTTTGTTTTCTTTATGGCAGCTCTACAAATTAACGAATGAAAGCCGTGAAACCGAGGATAAGTATCGCACGGAGTTGGTTAGGAAGGAAGTTGACCTAGAACGCACCACAGAAAGGGTGAAGCTTCTAGAGAAGGAACTAACTGACTTGAAAGAGTGAGCGCATGTGAAATCTGTGAATCTCTCTTTGTACCATTAAATAACTAAATAATATTATTTGCAGAAAGTCGTGTCGTATTGATGAATGCACCGTCAATGATGCTCGTCTTCGCAACGAAATCAAAAATTTACAAACGATGGTCATAGCTCTTCAACAAGCACTAGGAAATACGTTTGATACCCGCGTATCTGCCTGTTGGCAGAAAATGTGCCACTACCGACAGAAATGTTTCTATATAGCGCAAATATGTTTGTTCTGTTTGTTGCCTGCTGTACCAATTCCTACAGATCTTCCTAAGTTCAAAGACACTCATAATTTTATGATCGGTTCCGCTGGTGATAACACATTAGACTAAACCTATAAGATTTGAATAAGCTAGTCTCACTGAAAGTATTCCAAAATGAAAAACCTCTAGGAACAAAACAATTATTGTAAACGTTCCAACAAGTCCTTTTTGCAGTTGTAAATTTACAGGAAAATTCAAAAAATAAATTTTGCATTGAACATTTTAAAGTCGGCGACTATTACAAATATTAAGGTCAGTGATGCAAATTTGTATAAAAAAAATTGGTAAATAGCATGAATGAGTGTATTGGTATGTGAGGCAAGCGGTTGAAAAGTTGTTTGAAAGACCGGAAGACAGTTTCAAGCATAATACTTTAGAATACATGAAAAAATATATATATAATTCAAAATCAATCCAAAGAGTTGATATAATATTCTAGAATGTTCTAAAACGTGGTTTGCTATAAATATTTAATGTTGATCCGGGCTTGCGGCAAGACTGCTCTCTTATATATAGGGAAGTACTGCTTTGCCTTCAAGAATATATTCTTGCTGTAGCAAGCCATCTCGGATCAGCGTGAAATATATTTTTTAGTTTTTAAATTTTTTAAAATTATCAAAATTTGCAAATCGTTACCTTAATTCACAAAGGCCCTAACTGACATAAAAAAAATTTTACAGCAGAAGAAAGAAACAAAAATTTTTTTACATTGAACGCATGCAAATATAGCTTTGTAAATTTGGAATATCTCCGTTATTACTGCTAGTAACTCCTTAAAATTTGTAGTGAGTGTGTATTTTACTATATTTTTACTATATCATACTTAAATATGTGAAAAAGTCATTTTGGAAAAATGTGTCAATTAGGGCCTTTGTTTTGTGAATTAAGGTAACGAAATGTTTTTTTTTAATATAAAATTGTGTCAAATCGACGGAGTGTTATATAGTATGTAAGTAGTTATCCTATTTGGTTGCGTACCGTAATATCTTTTTAATTAAATTTTTAATGAAATATATGCATTTTACAAGAATAATGTCGAGCACTTAATTCTTGAAACACACAAGACTACAATGTTACGACTTATGGCCGTTTTCATAAAAGTCTCCAACCCGGTTAGCGGCGTTAAGTAACGTATTTTGTACTCTTCAAATTTAATTCGAATATCAATTCATCATTGGAGAATGATGTTGAATATCAACTTGAAAACAGTTTTCAAGATATCTCTAAGGTTGGAGAAAAATAGGAGAATTGGGTTGGATATCAACTTGAGAACTATACAGTTTTTTATAAAAACTTTAGGAACCTCCTGTGAGCGAACCGTTTGACCGATTTGAATGAAATACTCGTATAGACCGATGGAAAGGAAATTAAAAAAAAACTGAGGTATAGGCGGTATATTTTCAGGGGCGTCCTCGAAATTTAAGGATGCGGGTACGGGGCTAGCGACCCCATGACCACCTCCAGTCACCACCACCAGATTTTATGGGTCGAATTTTCGAAAACAAACGATACTAGTGACCATTAAAATCAACACTTACCTACATATACCAAATGTGTTCATTCGTCATACTAAGGCTCGGTTTTTCAGTGTTTCAGGTTTAAACCACAGATAGAGTTGACTAGAGTTTATCCCATACAAAGTGGGCGTTTAATCTAAGTTTAAACCTGCACTGAAAACCGGGACTAAGGGTCATCTATCAGTGTTTAAGCTATTTGGTATTTTTAATCACTGTGTAATTTATTTATCATATACAGAAACTTTCCGTCCAACTACCTTGCAGTGAAACATGAAACTAGTCAGAAAACATGCTAGTATAAATTAAAGCAGAAAATCGATCATCATTCATTTGAAATTTTTCGTCTGCTTTTTCTCTGATAATTCACTAATGCTTTTTCGTGTTTGGGTAAATCAAAAGTAAAATCGTGTTAATTTGAAAATGACGGCAAATGATCAAATAAGTCGGAAGTCATGAAAATAATGCAACTATAATTTTCTGACTGATTCATACTATGTAGCACATTTTGTTCCTTTCTGAACTACTATAAAACTGGTATTTTACAACCAGTATGATTCTGGTATATTTCCATTATATGCAAACTTGTATTTCATGGAGTGGCGGATCCAGGATTTTTTTTAATTTCGAGGACATTTTTCATTCACAGTTTCTTTAAGCTGGCCTTTTATGCCTGTTTTTCAAAAAAATATATACATACCTACATTTGTTGGTATGGGCAATGTCAAATTCAAGGTATCACTTATGTTAGTCCTTTAAAAAGTTACCGAATGGGTAACTCGTAAGCGCACAAATATCAGTTGACAGTTTTACTATATTTTTGCGTAATTTTTACTATATTTTTGTGTAGCTTTAAAGATATTTTTTGTAGTTTTTACTTAATTTTTAATGTAATTTTTACTATATTTTTGCGTAATTTTGACTAAATTTTTTTAGTAGTTTTCAGTATATTTTTTGCGTAACTTTTATTTTTATTTTTTTGTGTAATGTTTACTTTATTTTTTGGGTAAATTTTACTATCTTTTTTGTGTAATTTTAACTTTAGATTTTGCCTAATTTTTACTGTATTTTTCGTGTAATTTTTACTATATTTCTTACGAAATTTTGACTATATTGAGTAATTTTACTATAAATTTTTACTATAATTTTTGTGTAATTTTTACTATATATTTTTTTTTAACCTGAAAACCACCCCCGTAGATCCGCTTCTGATATCATGACTACACCTTTTCCACCCAAAAATGAGAAAAAGTAAATTAAAATAAGAAAACAAGAATGATAATAAGAAAATAAAAATTATAATGAGAAAAAGTAAACTGTATTGAGAAAACATGTTTATTAGAGCGTATCACCAAAAAAAAAAGTCGGCCGTACCTCCCCTCATATGAAATGTTTTTGAAAATCATTTAAAAAAAATTATATTTTTTGTGGCAACCCTAGATGTCGCCCAACTGCATTTTTCTTCATATCTTCTGCATTTATTGTCGGATTTTAAAGTGTGGTACCACAACGAAACGCATGAGCTCAATGAACTTTCTTGAGAAAAAACCTCCTCTTTGAGACGAAAAAATTGATGTGTCAAACTTTAAAATCCGACAACAAATGCCAAAGATTTGAAGAAAAACGCAATTGGGCGACAACTAGGGCTGCCCCAAAAAAAAAAATTGTTAATGTTTTTCAAAAACACTTCGTATGAGGGGAGGTATGGCCGACTTTTTTTTGCCTGTAAGCCCGAGACGCTCTAATGTTTATGTTTTCTCAATACAGTATACTTTTTCTCATTATAAATAAATTCTCTTTTTAATTTACGTTTTCTCGTTCTGCTTGAAATCTGACAACTGGCGCCACGTAGGACATCAATACGTTAAAATACCAGTTGCATATTGGAAATATGACAGTTGGCTGACCAGTTGGGTTTGGTGGACATTCTAGTGGTAAAGTAGTTTTCAACTATTTGCTTTGATTGCTGGGTATGTATCAGGGTTGGGTCATTTTTCATAAAATTATTCAAATAAAAAATAAAAAGTTATTCATTATTTTAAAAATTTTGGGTGACCGACTCTTTTTATTCAAAAAAATTTAGTAATGAATAACAATTTATTTTATTCAAGAATCGTTTGAAATAAAAATAAATTATTATTCATCACTTTTATTTTTTTGAATAAAAATAGCCGGTCACTCATCACTCAAATTTGTTTGCATAATATTTAATAAAAAAATATTTCTTATTTTTTGTCACTCATCCCTCAAAAATAAGGGTAAAATTTTATTTTTGAGTGACGAGTGACGAAAAAATTAAAAATTAATTTTTATTCATTATTGGAAAAAATTTGAGTGATGACTGACTGGCTATTTTTATTCAAAAAAAATCAAAGTGATGAATAACATAAATTGTTATTCACCACTAAAAATTTTTAAAATATTGAATAACTTTTTATTCTTTATTTTTTCGTCACTCGTCACTCAAAAATAAAATAATGCCCATCCCTGGTATGTATGTAGTCTCACACGTTCTTGTTCTGTTTGTATTAGAGGAAGTGTTAATTAATGATGAAAATACATCTGATTTTCGGCAAAATGTTAAATTTTAATGTTTACACTTTCGATGTGTACTAACGCAGCATGGAAAATGCGTACACCCAAACTAGCGCGTCTGTTGCAGCCAGAGTTCACAGATAATCGGTTAATCTGTCGCGGAGACTACCGATCGTACTTGCTGCCATGTGAATGCTTTAATATTTAGGCCAATTATAAATAGTTTTCTCATTTACAGACCAATTGCAATTAATTTTTCACTTCGCGGATTTTCTCACTTTCATCTGGTTTGGGGACAAGAATATACGGCTCACTGTAAAACCAACTAACGAACAAAGACAAACCCGCGTAGCTAACATTTGTGACAAAAAATTTCTTAGACGCACATCATCTAGATCTATTCATTTATTGTCAAAAAAAACTGCATGTTGGTTTGGAAAAGAATTCAAAGGAACGAACTTGATAAAAATTTGATACATTAAGTGGCTATTACTCTTAAAATTAAAGAATTTGTAGTTGCAGAACAACCTAAATCGGATGTCATTTGCGTAGTTTTGCATTGTCACCGGCGATATGTTCTATCGATGGTTGATTAAGAAACAATCGCTCAATGTCGATAGACGCGCCAATCGTTAGCTTGTGAACTCTATTGTTGCAGCACCAACAAATTACGGTTCAAAAAAAGGTCCTGAAGATTAATGTATAAATTACATTAGCTACCCTGCAAATGAGTCAAAAGGCCAGAAGAGTCGTAACTCAATGAACTCCATCACTCTGAACCAAGCTCAGCCGCGCCAATTGGCAAAACTTTTGTACAATTACAATTTTTAGACTCTTATAACAAACATGTCTACATACATACATGCTATATGCAGACACATACATAAACCAATTACCTACATGCGCTGCCCGTAGGCTTACAAACAATAGTAAACGTCTAACCATTAAAACGACCGGCACAGTCTTATTTGATTTTCTAAGCTTTTAAGTTGATAAAAGTTACATTTAACCAAGCCATGTTTGAATTTAAAGACAAATTTCCGCTTCAGTCGTCGGCGAGAGGTGGAAGCCAGTGGACTTGCGTGTTGTGAGCATAAAAGCTGTAACTTTTGTTATAGTAGACACGAGCGTGAACAAAGCAGTGAAATTTGCTATTAAAATAAATAAAAGAAATTTATTTTACTTTTAAAGTACTCTCTTTGGCAAAGTATATTCGCAAGCTACAGGCATATGTACATATTTACATACATACATACATGCATACCAAATACTTATGGAAATTTAGAAATTTCGTTTGTGCAAAAAAGTGTCACCGTGAATTACATCAAAGAAAAGAAAGAAAATAAATTATGTAAATATTTGCTAGCCTTCGCATTAGAAATACACGCTACCATTGTTTGATTAGCATAAAAGCATCTGTCGGTTGACCAAAGAACGATTCCAAAACGCACGCGCGGTCATCGGGTGTTTTCCTCTTTTGTTATTTCGTTAATACTACGATAACACACACTAACGAGAACCATAAGATAAGCTGTGAATATAAATAACATATTTGGCATCAAAACAATCATGCCTTCGGCGCGCCTTCTTCACATGGAGAATCCTCTACAGGCAGCTTGTCATTTTATTTGGGATGTTTTAGTGTTTTTAATAAAAACAATTTATTACACCATGGAATCCTTGTTTAACACATTGTTGCCGGACCATTTTCGAAGAATGAAGGTGGGTATACAGTAGCATGTTGACGTACAAACATTCAAATATATGAACGCATGTACACGAGAGCGTAACTGCCATTCTCAAACGAAAGAATTAAGACACGAACTCGTTTCACCAATATAATTTGAAAACAGTCAGAACTACTTTTTTGCTTAAATCGTTTCGAATGTCTTTGGCAAAATTCAATGAATTGATAAATTTTTTTAATCAAATTCCGCCAAATTTTTCTTCAAAAATTCCAAGTTATACAAATATTATTTAGATATGCCTTTACTTAGTATTTAAAACGAATTCGAAATGTACGTAACCGTGCATGGAGTGCAAAAGTATTCCTTTATTGGCTATAAGCCGAAAAACCAAAATTTATAAAAGCTATGATAAATTTGGCTGCCGAATTGTGCCTTTATGAATGTAATAAGCCCGCCTATCAGCTACAGCATATTCTGCATACATGGGTACTTTTGTTTCATGTATTTGATCACAAATTGGCATATCGAAATAAATACTCAAAAAACTGCTTCTTTTAGCTATAATAAGGCGAATCAGCAAATAAACCGTAGCAAAAATTCGCGCAATTACGTTTAATCATATTTACTTATTACCATAATTAAGATGAAATTAGCATAGTAGTAAAACAAAGCTTTGTTTCGCTTTACAAAATGTTTCCATATAAAAGCAATTGAAAGTGCAATTTGAGCGTGTTCAGTAGAGCTAATCGCACCCTAGATATGCACGCATACAAATAAATGCAACAATTATTAAAAAATATTTAAACATACCAAAATTACGTGCGAAAAAAAAAACAACAATAAAATACTGCATATGTATATGTATACAGACACAGTACAAACATACTCACAATTCGAAATATGCCATGTTTAACAATCAGCGTTTCATACAGTATTTCTGTATTTATTGTTTGTATGTATTTACCTTTAGTTTAACTGGACTTTGCCTAACGTTGCACAAACTGTTATGGCTTTACCTTGCAACAACCGCGAACGTGCGCAATATTACCATGAAAAATGTCGGTATTATATGTACATACCCAGCAAACATCGTTCAACTTTTTCTCAAAACTTACAAAACTGTATAGTTCTTAAGTTGATATCCAGCATCATTTCTCAAGCTCTTTGATATTCGAATTAAATTTGAAAAGCTTAGACTGAAATTTATGTAAATAAAAATGTTTGTCAACTAATATAAAAATCATGGTCAATTTTTTTTGTTGAGAACGCTATCATTCTCAATTCTATTCGGTGTTGAGAAAAAACGCTTGAGGTATGAGAAGTTCCTTAGTTCTCAACTTAAGATCTAACGTAACTCAAACCAAAATGTTTGTTGGGTACCTATGTACTTCGTTTACATTGCACACTGTCGATGGTGAAAAGAGCAATTTTACAATGTATTTTACACGCAAGTAAATGGAAAACTTGTAAAAATGGGTAAACAAAATATTTTTCAGTAAAAGGTAGACAAATCGAAAAATCGTTGCCAAAATAAACGACGAATATATGTATTTCTAGAAAACCATTCGATTACATGTAACTATTTAGTGTAGCAGGATACAAACTAAAAATAAATAAATAGTGGAGAACCAATAAAATAAACTTGAAACTTGTAAAAAGACTTCAGGCACTACTATTTTAATAAACGCAGGTGTAGGTATGTACGTACCATATTTACAATTATTTCGGTATTTTTATGGAGGCAAAAAAGCAAAAGACTGTCAGTGAATTCCTATCACAACGCAAAGATACAAATGTACAAAAAACTGGGCGAAAAAATTTTTATTTTTTTTTTCAAAAACTATATTGATTTTCTTTCTAAGAAAGGTGAAAAAAATTACTATACTGTAATTTTTCCAGATTTTTAAATTAAAGTCTAGAGAGTTATCATCGCTAGTTTAGATTTTACAGACTTAACTGCATTTGGTATAAAATCGACAAACCATTTTTGTAAAACCCCTGAACATATTTTTGTAGGAAATTCAATTCCCTACAAAAGCTGCCTAGACTGAAAATTTCTTAGACTAGCCGTTTTCTAGTATTCTAGCCTCAAACATTGGGATGTTTTGGATTCCCCGATCTACATATGTCTATATATATATACAAATACGCCACATGAAAAACTTTAGGAACCTCCTGTGAGCGAACCGTTTGACCGATTTGAATGAAATATGGATCGATGGATATTCAAAAAACTGAGGTATAGGCGGTATATTTTCAGGGGAGTCTCCGAAATTTAAGTATGGGAGTTCGGGGCTAGCGACCCCAAGACCCCCTAAAGATTTTATTGGTCGAATTTTCGATCACAAGCGATACTAGTAAAGCTAAATACATGTTCTAAAGGGAAATTGGCTGCTGAATCTGAATTCGGTACCAGAATTCAACAAAATTGCAAAAAAAAACCAATATTATTTTGTGATGGTTTTATGGCACACTAATTTCTGTATAAAACCTAGAGGAGGCTTTGGATCAGAATATATTTTTTTGCGATATATAGTCTTTGTACTCATAAAACTAAGGCCATCAAAACATTTTTCTAAAGATGACACATTACCACTGTAAAAGGGTTTAAACTTGTCGTTCGGACGTTCCTCAATCGTTCCTCATATTTGAGCTGATTTAAGATTTCCTTAAAGTTCTACAAATTGGTTCGTGCTACAAAAAGGTGGTGCATACACGATGTATAGAGGAATAAACAAAGACTTATACTGCATTAACATTATCTTTATAGAGGTGTTTTTTATTGAACAAATATCGATTTTAATTTTGTTCGGATGTTCCATTTTTTGTATACACACTTTGGTTTGGAGCTTCTTAACTGTAAAGTACCTATGTTTGAAATTGGTTAATTTTTTTTTGCTAAAAAGCTACTTAAACTCTCATTTACCTTACCGATGGAAATAATGATAGCCTTCACTTTTTTAGTTTTGAATAAATGTTACCTTGGTGGCGCATTATTTCAATGATTCACTCCCACTTCCACCAAGTGGTAAAAAATAAAATAAAGAGATAGACACATATGTGTGTATGTACATTAAGGTGGTTCAAATCAAAAAAATCAGCTTCTTTAGGTCTTACCACCTCAAAAGTTATTATATTATTATAAGACAATTTACTTATGTACATACAGCTACGGTCAAATAATAGCAGTAAATTAGATTTGATATCGTTCGATGAAATAAGAAGAAGCTGTGTTTTTAATAGTTTTCAGCGAAGAAGAAATTAAAAGTTTACACAAAATTCATAATAGTTAATTTAACTTTAAATAAAATGCATCAAAATTTGAATTTTTAGAAAATTTTTGAGTATGCAGCCGTTTTGCAGCCCATTAAATTTTTTATATCCCACCGTGGGGTACAATGAAGCCATACGCAATAATGCCATATGGCTTTATTTCTCAAACCAAATGCAAATAAGGTCATATGGCGATATTTCCAATTCGGTTAAATCGCAAAGCGAAATAAAGCCATACCGAGAATTCTCTCAAATAAGTAATAAGGCCATAATATTGACTTTAAGGAGGTAAAACTTAAAATAAATGGCAAGCAAGGTGGTATCGCGCCGGGCCGCAGCGCGGCGTCGCCCTCCGCGAACCCGCGACGCGCGGCCGTAACGCGGGCTGGGCCGCGAACACGTATATGTTATGGACGACATACTTTGAAAGGAAAAACTGACAACAGCAACATCTGACTCTTCTATAATCCGTAATTATGATAACTTCTGAGGGTAAAACGTTCGGAAATTTATTACGAATAATCAGCCATCAAACTACATATACATACACCACAAGCGCAATCAAACTTGAATACAAAAACCATTATTCGCACATTCAAATTTCATTTATTGGATTTATATTTTATTAGGCATGCATGTCAGGTACGCAATCGAGGCATTTATCCGTACAAGTCCATATATATGTGGCTGTATGCGTATATTGTATGCATGTATCTTATATAATAATGCGCAATGTTCAAAAATTGTACCCCTTTTTTTGCAATAACCACAATTCTAAGGTATACACCATTTTATATGTATCGATAGGTCTCCTCGAGCTGTGTATGACTCAACAAACCAAAAATTAAAAAAAAAATTTATTATAATATGAAAAGATTAATTTGAAAGTTGCACCACTACAAATGGTAAACACGTATTAACTTTATAGAGCCGCTGTTTTGTGTGTAGGTAGCACTTGCATTGGTGTTTTTGTATGAGAACCTGATAAATTTATATAAAGCAAAAAAAACGGAATAAAATAGTAGTAATAATATAAATTAAAAAATTAATTCCCCGAAATCCACCCCAATTCCCCCCACATAATTTTCAAATATTCCTCAAACTCTCCACATTATTGGTAGACGGGCTTATGATATCTGACTAGAGGTTAACTCATAAACGTTGGGCAGTTTAAAAAAAAAAACTTTATTTTGACTATAGCAAGCAGCTTTCCAAATTATTCCAAGCTTAAAAGTTCCACTTGTCGATATAGGAAAACGGCCCGGATCGATCCGGCACGATGGGTACAGCACAAGTACTGGCACCGTTATCGTAGAACCGGCAATACAAGAAACTAGCCGTGTAGGCCATGTAGGTCATTTAGCGTTACCCAGGGTGCACCAACGGGACCTACTCTTACACTAAATTATCCCGGCTACAAAAGAGTATTCAGTTTTTGTTTAAGGTTAGCTGTTTACGACAGCGCTAAAACACGTCGAAAAATATTGGGGAGATATCAAAAGGCGTGTTTCGGATTTTGCTATTTGTCAACTAATGGAAATTCTTTGATGAATGTAAAATACAAATTTGTATTATACAGAATGTTAAAATTATTAGAAGAATTTTAATTTCGCTTTTTGTCCTGATTTCGAAAAATCCCTTTAGGATAGGGAAGCCCTATAAAAGGTAGAAATCGCCGATTCCACAAAGACTGCCTAGAATTTTAATACACAGGATGCATACGAAAAAATTAAATATATAGTTAAAAAAAATGTAAGACCTTTCATGGAGCTCCAATATGTGTATGACGAAATTGCCCACAATATGGCGTTCCCCAAAGATTACCCACAAGCATTAAAGATTTCCCACAAAACGTGGAATTACCCACAAAACGGCAAAGCTGATTAATGCACAATTTTTAAGTTTTATGGCCATTTCCTCAAATAAACTTAAAAATTTATCTGCCCACAAAATATATTTTCTATAACAAATTTGTGTTTATTGCTTTGATAAATTTTAAAGTTTACGAGGAAAACGACCCGTTATCCATTTTGCAGTAAAAAAAATTAAATTAATTTTGTAACGGAAGTCAAAATGGTGCTTTAAATAGGTTTGTTAGTACATATCGCCGTGCCATACGAAAACTAACACCAAAAATTTTGTGTCTGAAGAAAACTAACACTTTTATTTTGTGTCTGACGAAAAGTAACACTTTCAGGTTTTCTCTGAAGAAAATGTACTAGCCAAAAGTGTTAGTTTTCGTCAGACAGAAAATAAAAGTGTTAGTTTTCGTCAGACACAAATTAAAAGTGTTATTTTTCCTCAGACACAAAATAAAAGTGTTAGTCTTCTTACAGAATTTGAAAAGTGTTAGTTTTCGTAAAAAATTTTAAAAGTGTTAGTTTTCGTATGGCACGTCGATATGTACTCAAACATTAGCACCAGTGCACTAAATGCATAAGCAATGTTACATATTTACAATGTAAATTTGTAAGTACATATGTATGTGCAAGTGTACAAGTGTAACTATTGTAAATACTTTCGCTTCTGTTGATAAATACATATCTACATTCATATATACAGTTACAAAAACGCATACTAAAATTGGCTAATGTGTGCTATCAACTTTCACTTTTGATCATGTAAATTTTGCATTTTGTAAATAATGCTACACAACAAAAAAAGTTAAATTTGTTATTAATACATTTTATGTAAGCATTCGCAGCCTATATGTTAACATACATATGTAAGCATATTTACATAAATAGGACAGGTTTTGCAGACCTTGCAAAGCATGATTTGTAATTTCTTCCCGACGACTTTACAAAAAACCAACTAAACAACCCCATATATGACCAAACGCTTTATTCACCAACATTACACTGAGTTGTACCTAAGGTGTAGATCGATCGAATTGATATTTACACAGTGCAACGACGAAAAATCGACCCGTGTAAATGAACCTTTAAGGATTTTTATTAGAAAATAGGTCAAATCTAGCGCCTGAAAAACTTCTTAAATTTATTTAAAAAATGGGTAAGCTATGGCAATTATGTTGGCATAATTTTAGGCGTTCAGAAAATATGTCAAGATCAAACGCCGAATATTATGCTAACAGATTTCCCCACAGTTTACCCTATTTAAAATTGGAATAAATTTAAAAAATTATTTTCAGGCGCTGATTTGACATATTTTTCCTATCTCTAAATAAATGGAAAAATAAAAAGTTTGTTTCTCGCTATCAGCGTTGCCAGAATTTTTTCAGCAATCCGGCTAGATCGAGAAAAAAGAACGGCTTAAAACGGCTAAAAAAATTATTTCGGCGAAAAAAATTATAATTTTGGCCGGAAAACGGCTAGAAATTTTTAATGAACTTTTCACTCGTTTTATTCGCTTTTTTCATTAAACCGTACCTATATTAAAAATATTTTATAATATAAAGGAGCGTTTTCTCATCAGCCTTAAATATTAAAGTTCACGCTAAACAAAAATTGTGTATGAAAAAATTAAGATATATTTTGAAGTTTACTTCAGAAAACGGCTCCAATTTCGTATCAATAAGAAAGTTTCGTATATAGATGCTTTGCATCCGCATATACACAGCTATAATATCCAGACGCGTATTCAGGGACACCCCGAAATGCGCGAGTTTATGCAATTTTTTTGTATGTGACTGTAAAAAATAAAATTTGGAATATGAGTCCCAAACTCATGGGATAATATTTTTTGATTTCCGGTCAAATTAGAAATTTGAAATAACAAAAATTGCGACAAAGCCAAACTTAGGTAAAAAAAGGAAACTTCAAAAGTCCCCATTAATAGCATGTATGGTAAAAAAGTTATTTTGGGGCAAAGGGGAACATTTAAGGTTTTACGAATTTTTCTCGTAAACGGTAATTTTTTCGAAAAATTACCTTCGACCAAGCTGTACACCTGAAAATTCACTATAAAAATCGTCCTAGCATTTTTCTAAATTAAGCTGTCCTGGCAGACGTTCCCTATCGCTGTCTACATGTGGGGTAAAATTCCTCAAGCGGACCACCTAAAAATTCGATTTGAATGAAATTTGGTGAAAGTGATCTGCCATGTAAGAAAAAAATATCACCAAAGTTCTCGTAAGAATATTGGATGGTTGCCGAGATATACGGGTTTGAATTCGCAATTTTTTGTGTGTAAGCCCTTTTTCTTTAAATTATAAGACATGTAATTGACATTCTAAGAAGGAACATGTAAACCGTTTTCTAAAGTATTTTTGTCGTTCTTTTCGAATATAACTTAAAAAAAAAAAATTATTAAAAAAAAATTTTGTAAAAATTTGATTAAAAAAGAATTTTATCAATTTTTTTCAATTTTGGACATTTTTAATTTTTACGTAAAGCTTGATCTTTTTCCTTTAAAATAATTTTTTTTTGTGTAATGGACCTCGAAAATTTTTTAATGTTCTTTCAATAGACAATGTATTTATTTTTTGTTGTTTTTCTCTAGGCACTAGTAACAAAATTAAACTTTAGCTAAGTCGTTTCCATTTTCCAGTCAAAATGGTTATTATGAAAAAAATTGGAATCACCCCGAAAATATTTTCTGGATACGCGCCCGGCTATATCTATTACATAGATGTGACTTAATTTAAAGGTACAATGAGCAAGATTTTAAGCAGAGCTCACTGCTTTAAAAATAATTGACTTAATGAAAAGTCGCAATAAAATAAGGCATCAGGTAACGAATATACTTGAAATAACATAACTTTCATGACATAAAATGAAAAAAAAAAATAATAATAATGTGAGAAAAATGTAGCTATATATATTTTACAATATTTCTATATCACAATTTTCTATATCTTGCTCTGTTGTTGTTGTTGTAGCGAGGTGTAGCCCTGCCTAAATGTCAGACAGGGTCACCCCGAGTGTATTGCTCTTCGCCGGGTCGATATAAGAAAACAGCCCGGGTCGTTTCGGCACGATGGGTACAGCACAGGTACTGTTTACTACATTGGCAAAAAACGGCTAAAAACGGCTAAAATGGCAACACTGCTCGCTATATACAGTGGTGGCAATGAAAATATGATCAATATATTTTGATATACCTGCATTAGAGCGTCTCGGGCTTACAGGCAAAAAAAAGTCGGCCGTACCTCCCCTCATACGAAATGTTTTTGAAAAACCTTTAAAAAAAAATTCGTGGCAACCCTAGATGTCGCCCAATTACATTTTTCTTCAAATCTTTGACATTTGTTGTCGGAATTTAAAAGTTTGACACATCAATTTTTTCGTCTCAAAGAAGAGGTTTTTTCTCAAGAAAGTTCATTGAGCTCATGCGTTTCGTTGTGGTACCATACTTTAAAATCCGACAAAAAATGCCGAAGATATGAAGAAAAATGCAATTGGGCAATACAACTTTTTTCAAATGTTTTTCAAAAACACTTCATATGAGGGGAGGTACGGCCGACTTTTTTTTGGTGATACGCTCTAACCTACATACATACATATCGTTACCTTAATTCACAAAGGCCCTAATTGACACATTTTTCGAAAATTACTTTTTTACATATTTAAGTATTATATCGCACACCTACATAGATCTAAAGGAAGCTACTTAATTAAAAAATTTTAAATTTTGAGCTATGCTTACTACCGCGCTCGCCCATTCAATACCCACCGATCTGTATACTCGTTTAACTAATAGCTACACTACTCACCGAGAAAAAGGCTGTTAAAAATCTAAAATGCCATTATGATATATGGGAGAAGCAGCCAGTTTTTCCCGAGTTTTTTGAACATTTTGATTTTTTGAGTTTATAGTTGTTTAGATCTAGGTGTGCGATATAGTAAAATACACACTCACAACAAATTTTAAGGAGTTACTAGCAGTAATAACAGAGATATTCCAAATTTACAATGTAAAAAAAAAAAATTGTTTTTTGCTTCTCCTGTAAAATTTTTCTTATGTCAGTTAGGGCCTTTTGGGCTTAAGGTAACGATATGAACTACATTCCATATCTCTGCAGGACATTTCCGGACAGGTGGTGTTAATCACTGGCGGGGGAGGAGGAGTGGGCCGATTACTAGCCCTAAACTTTGCCAAATTGAATGCACGTGTAGTCATCTGGGATATTAATCAGGAAGGTATTTCCACACACAATACGACATAAACAAATTTTATACAAATTAGCACTTTCTCTTTCGTTTAGCCATTAGAACCACTGTTGATTTACTCGCCAATAATGGATATACTTGCAAGGGATACGTTATTGACCTTTCAGATCGGGAACAAGTGTATCGGCGAGCCGCCCAAGTAATTGAAGAAGTGGGTAATGTTGAAATTTTATGCAATAATGCTGGCGTCGTTTGTTGTCGTCCATTTTGGGATCTGCCAGATCGCGTTATACAAAATACCTATAACATAAATATCATTGCACATTATTGGACTGTAAAAGCATTCCTTCCACATATGATGCAGAATAATTGTGGCCATATTGTGACTATTGGTTCTGTGACTGGAATGCTCGGCACATATGGCTGTAGTGATTATAGTGCCACCAAGTTTGCTTGTGTCGGATTTCATGAGAGCCTATTAACTGATTTAAGATCACATGGCTATGATAGTATTAATATGACATTAGTTTGCCCATACTACATCAATACTGGAATGTTCTCAGGCGTGAGACCGCGTATGTTACCAATGTTGGAACCGCAGTATGTTGCTGATCGTATTTTAGACGCGATTCAAAAGAACGAAGTCTGGTGTGTTTTGCCTAATTCAATACGTCTACTCACTCCTTTGAAATGGTAAGTATTGGAGCGTTCAGTTATTTGGCCTACTTACAGAGTAGTGGATTGGGCCCGTTCGTATACGCAGTGTTTCTTGTTCTAAATTTATAATTTATATAAAAGCTTGGTTTGCGTATAATTCTCCTAATAGAACTTAGTTGTGAAAATCGAATCATGCTATCCTACTTTTTTTGGGAAAAAAAGAGACATTTTTATCCTGCAGTCACATTCTTCATTTACAAACACGACCAATAATATTTTTTATATTCAGTGCATGCATACATAGATATGTTATCTAATATATTATCTCTTTAGTCTGCTACCAGCTAAGGTGTGTTGGGAATTGATGTCAAGAGTAATTCGAGGGCCCGAATCGATGATGATGTTTCAAGGTCGTGGCAAAGTCGCCGCCGGTTAAGCTGCAGAACATTTTTTAAAACATTGTCCATACGAATATGTACATATATACACATATTACATTAATAAACATATAGCTTTATTTTGATAAAAAAAAAATGTTTTATTTTAATTTCAAGCTAAACGTGGTATTCTTTTGAATTGCACAATTATGCGGCAAGGTGTATTTTATGAATTTATCTAATTTAAAATAGCACGGCTTGACCATGAGTTGCTGTTGCTGGCCATTCATCATCAACTTCCTTAACGTTGCTGCCCATTAACTAAATAAGAGAAATTATTTTAATATATATGAATAGTTATAATGGATGTGGATTTGAATATACATTGAAGTCAGTTCTATGAAATGATAAATAATCATTGCTTATCAGCTGTCCCTATCGTTATTTTCATCACTAAATGTTTTAAATGTGGATGTGACCATTTGCCATATGTCGCACTTGTGAGTACGTGAACTAATTAATTTGTAAGGATGCTATTAATTTTGTTGGTGTTTTTGTTGTAGGAGAACAGGACCTACAGTAATTCTAGGAAAAGAGTAGGCACAGTGGGATCAGTCCAGGTTTTTTTGTGTTGTACAAGAAAAACCCTTGTAGACTTCACATTTCCTAGTTATACCTTATTAATACGATCGTGTGCAAATAGCTAAATCCTCTAAATATAAATATAAATATAAACTATTTTTAGTATATTGCTTAATGCTCACCCATATGGCCTTTTAGAATCAATCGCTTCATATCGGTTCATCATTCATATCTGCTCCATCCCATCTGTAAAAAATAACTACTTTAAACCCCATTTTAGATGGAAAATATTTTAATTAGTTCTTAAACCATATCAGAGTAGTAAATTACAGACAAATCATTCATAAAAATTCAGTTGTCCCTATCTATATAGTTCATCACAATTTTTTATATAGAATACAATTATTGCTACCGAAATACATATATATATGTATTACATGTTGAACTTACTTCGGTGAACGATGAGTTTAAACCTAGATATAACTCATCCATTGATAGAATTCTTGTTCACTTTCTCCAGTATATTTGATAGCCTCCAATTCATGTCCACAAATCCCCACGAGGAAAAATGATCCAACACGTGAATATCAACTGACCACCACGTGACATTTTTTTCTAGATATGACACATCGATTAGGAAATTAAGAAAGGCTTTGACAATTCTGAAACAGAGCTGTGTGGTATTTTATATTGTGGCGAATGTTCTCAAGAATCGCTCATCTCCCAACTCTAGCGTATTTCCACCACTAGCGTCACTAGGACAACTACCCAGTGGGAAAGTAGGCAATGCATTACCTTTTTCCATGCATGAAAAGATGTATGAAATTTGTTATAAGAAAAGATCACACCAAAAGCAAGGAAGGGAGTAATGTGTCGCTCAATTTTTGATTTGTAGTTTTAAAAAAAATGGCTTTTCGTGCATGAAGAGATGTACGAATTTTGTTATATGAAAAGATCATACCAAAAGCAAGGAAGGGAGTAATGTGTCGCTCAATTTTTATTTGTAGTTTGAAAAGAAGCAGGCTTTGGGGCCTATTATGAATTCCGTCGGAACTCGAAACTCGATAGAAATTACAAAACTTATCGGAATTTAGTAGATAATTTCGATAAATGTCGTGATTTCTATCGAGTTTCCAGTATCGACGGGATTGATAATAGGCCCCATTGTAAAAAAATTCAAACTTCAAAAAAAAAAAAGCTACAAAGCCTTAAAATATAAACAATCCAAAACATAAATATTTAAATTAAATAATAAACCTCTGCTGTGGCCGCTGTTCTTTTCCGCGCATCTCCATCGCTTTCTCTGCTGCTGTGAGGCATTCCAGAAATCGTCTGGAGATACGACGCCGTTGCCTTTTTTGTTTTGGATTTTTTATGTTATTTTTTTGTGTGCACTAATCTTGGTTGTACGCCCACCTGGACCTATACTCAGTGAGTTTTGAAATGTTCACTTTTTCACCATTTGAAATATATGGGAAAAAAGTGTACATTTCAAAACTCACAGTTCGGGAATCCAGGTACAATTTAATGTGTCCCTTGTAATGCATCTTTTCATTCCTGAAAGGTAATACATCTTTTCATTTATAAAAAGTAATATAAAAAGTAATGTAAACATGTCGCTTCAGTTTGTAGGCGAGCGACACATTACTTTTCCTATGACATCGCTGTAGAAAAATTCATGCATGTTTTCATGTATAGTCTATAGGAGCTATACATTACTTTATGCATTGCTGTACATTACCTTTTCCCACTGGGTACAGCTGTTTGGGTAAATGACGTGAGAGCGAGAGAGTGCTAATGTGACACAAAGAGGAAATGACGATAGATAAACGTTTCGAGAACACTGTTGCACGAATAACCCAGAAATGTGTAGACATTTCTAGGTTATGAAGCTGCTGTCTGCTAGGGTATATAAACCGCGCAAAGACAACGCACTTGAATCAGTTTTTTTTTTGAAGTGTTGTACAGTGAAGTACTGAACAGTGAATCAACCCGCGATATTGTACTACGGTTTTTAGTAGTGAATAAAGCGCAATATTTATTAAGCAGAATCTGATTGTTTTATTTAACGCACAGTGTTCGAACTCAGGGAAAATAATCGAGAAATCATCGAATTCGTCACAATATCGAAATCAGCAGGGACTGGATTCGTTAAAAGTCGTCGCCCGGATGAATGATTTTCGCATGTTACATTTGACGACTTGTGAGACTTGAAGTTTGGAGTGCAATTTCTCAAAAACGGTTCATTGCATTTAGTCGAAAGTTTGGGAGAATTTTACTGGTTCAAGAAATTATTTAATTAATTACTTTTTAACAGGTTCGGTTAATTATTTTAGAGTTTATAAAGGATTTTCTTCCGTAAAGTTTTGTCGTATGTTACATTTGGCAACGGTTTTGCAGGAACAATGTATGACATACGACAAATAATTATCGGATTTTGGTCTAAATTTAAGATGTTTGAAATTAGTTAAATATGACATTTTGTTTTTTATAAAAATAAAATAAAAAGTTTTTCACTTATAAGCACATACTGCTTATAACCAAACCAAAAATGTATCTTAAATATAAAAAATTGAAAAAATTCACTCAATATCTCGGAAACTAAGAGATATATCAAAACCCCGATGACTCCATTCGAAAGATCTCGATCAGTTTAGTATAACTGCATTTACAATTCGACCAAATTTTTACATACGACGAAGTGTGGAAATTAAAAGTGTACACTGATTCAAAACTCATTTCCCTGCAAAAATCGTTGGATTAGGTGTTCCAATGATATTGGAGTACTCCAATAGTAATCCTTTGTATACCTCATCGGACCATATTCACAACTTTGAAAGCTGACCATTGCTACTGCCTTATCGACGAAAATCACTAGTAGCAGAAACAAAGTGACGGTTGGAGTAGGTGGAGCCATTGTATATCAATACCAAGTGTAAACTCTTCTGCATAGACGTCAAAATTCCAAAATGAGTTTAACACCTGATTGACATTGTGGTTAATAGCAAGTGTGATATCATAGACATAGTCGTGAAAACTTCAAAGTGAGTTTAGTCACCTGTTTTTAATTTCCTTTTTTGTCTCACTTCTTTCCATCTTCCCATCTCTTTCTACCATTAGGTAAAAGATAGGAGACCGCCATGTTGATGTGCGCAGGATGTTAAAACAACGCCATTGCTTTTCTGTTATTCGGTGCTGGCGACATTTTAATATGTGCAGGGTGTAAACAAACCGACATTTTAATGTGTGTTGTCAAAAGAAGAGTTCACACTTGGTATTGATACACAATGGGTGGAGCAGTCCTAGGACATCGCAATGTTAATTGGAGCACAATTTTTATATGAAAAACGATCACATTTGGAGTACTCTGATGCTCCAATTGAAGTACTCTTTGGATAGGAAATAGAGTACTCTCGATTTTGGAGGGCTGCACTGAAAATTTACACATGAGATTTTAATGCGATTCTGAAAATTATGAGCCGTGTTTTCGTTTTCCCGAGTTCATGAAAAATGCTCTACTGGCTTATATTTAATTGTCATATATTTCATTTACTCTATACAAAAAATGCTTATTAATCATACTTTATTACATACCCATCAAGCGGTCATTTTACGTTTGTCACAGCCAATTATAATCCGGAACATCAAAAGATAAGTTTCTAATAGGTATTACTTTGGGAGTTTTTTTAAATTTCATATACATATGTAATAAATAGTCACATATTTTTCTATCTCGCGTTAGGTTACTTTAAAAAATGGCACAGATATATTTATATTTTTATGTTTATAATAAATTTTCTTCTAAAGCGGGCTACTCACCTGCCAAGAAATGTCAAACTCCATATAAAAAACGCTCAAGAAATGGTCAAGAAATTTTCTTGAACCAATACTCAGTTCATAAGAAAAAATACAGCACTTTTCGATAGTTGGCAACGCCGGTTTACCTCAAGAAATAAATAAGCTCGTATATATTTCTTGAGGTAAAAGTGCAGATCATTGTGTATCGGTACAAGTGCAAACTCTTCTGCATAGACGTCAAAATTCCAAAATGAGTTTAACACCTGATTGACATTGTAGTTAATAACAAGTGTGATATGATAGGCATAGGCGTGAAAATTTCAAAGTGAGTTAGTCACCTGTTTTTAATTTCCTTTTTTGTCTCGCCTCTTTCCATCTTCACATCTCTTTCTACCATTCGGTAAAAGATAGGAGACCGCCATATTGATGTGTGCAGGATGTTAAACAACGCCATTGTTTTTCTGTTGTTCGGTGCTGACGACATTTTAATATGTGCAGGATGTAAACAAACCGACATTTAATGTGTGTTGTCAAAAGAAGAGTTCACACTTTTACTGATACATTACGGTGCAGATCCACGGCAAAGGTGAGTACATATTTCGCTACACATGTTTTATACATTTTTATAACAGTAATTTGCAAAAAAAAATGGAAAATTTGGTAAACGTAAAAATTTCTTGACCAAGCACGATAAATATATGCTCGTTTTTTTCTTGGGGCATTTCTTGTGCCTTGTCAAGAAATTGTGACGTTTACCAAATTTTCCATTTTTTTGCAAATTACTCTTATAAAAATGTACAAAATATGTTTAGCGAGACATGTACTCACCTTTGCCGCGAATCTGCACGTTTACGTCAAGAAATATATACGAGCTTGTTTATTTCTTGAGGTAAACCGGCGTTGTCAACTATCGAAAAGTGCTGTATGTTTTCTTATGAACTGAGTATTGGCTCAAGAAAATTTGACGTGTGAAAACGTTTCTTGACCATTTCGTGAGCGTTTTTTATATGGAGTATGACATTTCTTGGCACGTGAGTAGCCCGCCGGTTTTTTGACCATAACTTTTCACCAAAACAAAAAATTAAAAAAGCGCTTCTGAATTCGTGATCCTAAGGCCAAAACCCGTCTCTTGAGCTATCTCCCATAATTTTAGCTAATTTATTAGCAGTTGACCCCTAAAGGAAAGAAATACCGAAATAGGCTTAGGGCCGCTTTTAAACTCTAATAGTCCACCTAACTGATACAGGCTCTGCCGAAAAACTACCATTTAATGGAAACCGAAGTACCACCAGGAAAAAATTTTCCAATTTTGGTACTAAAGTACTGTGGCGAATGTTATCAAGAATCGCTCATCTTCCAACTCTAGCGTATTTCCACCACTAGCGTCACTAACTCAAATACAGCTGTTTAGATACATGCATGGCAAAATAATTGAATGGTAATCGCAGCCCAAAACAGAATACGAAATTACCGTTTTGGCCCGAATTTTTGTGTCAAAAGCAGTGGCAAAACAACAAACGCATAAAAACACGTGAGCAAACGATATACTTATTTTTCCTCGCTTTTTACTTGTTTTTCCACATTTTCTAAAGAGATTATCACAAAGAACTCACAAAATTTCTTTTCACAACTATATTTTTCTAAAAAAATTAACTAAAACTCATTAAAACACGCAAACGAATTCCGTAGCTTTTCCACGAAGTTTGCAAGGAATGTAAACAAGAAAACAAAAAGGGTGATAGTTTGAGTGATAAAAAATCAACAAAGCATGAAAGAACCGTTAGCCACAGCTGTCAATACAACCAGTAATTATTGAGCCATGGATACATGACGTGTGAGCGAGAGAGGGAGAGGCAGCCCGAGTGTTTGATAATGTGGCACAAAGAGGAGATGACGATAGATAAACGCTTCGAGAACACTGTTGCACGAATAACCCAGAAATGTGTAGACATTACTAGGTGATGAAGCCGCAGTCTACTAGGGTATATAAAAGCGCAAAGACAACGCACGTCAATCAGTTTATTTTGAAGTGTTGTACCATTGTGTATCAACCATTGTGTGTAACCATTGTGTATCAATACCAAGTGTGAACTCTTCTTTTGACAACACACATTAAAATGTCGGTTTGTTTACATCCTGCACATATTAAAATGTCGCCAGCACCGAATAACAGAAAAGCAATGGCGTTGTTTTAACATCCTGCACACATCAACATGGCTGTCTCCTATCTTTTACCTAATGGTAGAAAGAGATGAGAAGATGGAAAGAAGTGAGACAAAAAAGGAAATTAAAAACAGGTGACTAAACTCACTTTGAAGTTTGCACGACTATGTCTATGATATCACACTTGTTATTAACCACAATCTCAAACAGGTGTTAAACTCATTTTGGAATTTTGACGTCTATGCAGAAGAGTTTACACTTGGTATTGATACACAATGTACTAAACCCGCGATATTGTCCTACGGTTTTTAGTAGCGAATAAAGCGTACTACTTATTAAGCAGAATCTGATTGTTTTATTTAACGTACAGTGTTCGAACTCAGGGAAAATAATCGAGGATTCATCGAACTCGTCACAGTACCAATTTAGGCAACCGTGCTGCCAACTGTGGGGAAAAAAGTGCATCGAAATACCAACGCATAATTCGATAAACTCGATAGTTCCATAACTTCCAACCAGCAACGTCTCTGTCACTGCTACACACGGCAAAATGACATGGCAAATGACAATTGTCTGAAGGTTTGATACAAATTTTTTTATGCTAGCTTAGAAAATTATGCCACTGAAAAAATAAAGAAACTTTTCAATGAAAACGATTTTATTAAGCAACAACAAGAATAGCTGATTACAATTTGTGCAACTATTAAGAAGACCAAATGTCGAAACAAGATAGTAAAGAGGAGGGGCTACTGCTATCATCAGCATACAAAAGTGGCAAGCAATTTGTCAAGGAACCAGCTCTTGATGACTTGGTACAATATGTGTCTTTACATATTCGCAACCCGATAATTCTAAGCGGAATAGTAATGCCTTTCGTCGTATTGTATTTGGCAGCTTTCTATGCTTGGATCTTTGTATACGGAATTGATGTGCATTACGAGGCCGGTCTTATCACTGTAGCTGCCATTGCATTTGTCCAGATTCTTTCGTTGCTCTGTTGTTATTGGAGTGTGCATGTGCTTGCTTTTCTTAACTGTCGTAAAGTCAAAACTCCTGCAGTTGGAGTTTTAGCAAAAGTCGTACCAACACCTAATAATGGCTCATCGCAATTAGTCCATGTGTATTGCAGCAAATTGGCAAATGGAGAAGAGCACTTCTATTTTATATTTCAAAAAACAAAATATATTTGGGATGAGGAAAAATCTACCTTTCGTGGTATGGCGTTTCCAGTGAACCGGTCGTTCAGACAGTACTCCCGAAGTCGCGGACATGAAACTGAAACTGCAATCAAATTGGCCGAACAAACTTATGGAGTGAATGAAATGAAAATGGTTGTCCCAGAATTTTATGAACTTTTTATAGAACGTGCAACAGCACCCTTTTTTGTATTTCAAATATTTTCGGTTGCTTTGTGGTGTCTGGATGAGTATTGGTACTACTCATTGTTTACATTAGTAATGATGGTCATTTTTGAATGCACACTTGTTGGTCAACAACTGCACAATATGGCTGAAATTAGAAAAATGGGTAATAAGCCATACCCAATCAATGTGCTGCGACAAAATAAATGGCGGCAAATAGTATCCGATCATTTGGTACCTGGAGACGTAATTTCAATAACAAGATCGCAAAATGATATATTAGTACCTTGTGACATAGTTCTATTGCGAGGTAGCTGCATTGTAGACGAAAGTATGCTAACAGGTAAGTTCACAGCTCTCTAGATCTGTGTTATCACTATAGTTTCACAATTTATGTCCATATTTAAGGTGAATCTGTACCACAAATGAAGGAATCACTTGAAACGGTCGATAAGTTAGATGAAGAATTAGATATGGAAGGTGATGGGAAACTATTTGTTCTTTTTGGTGGGACAAAGGTTGTACAGCATACAGCACCCACGAAAGATGCAATGCGTGCTCCAGATGGTGGTTGTATAGGATATGTGCTTCGAAATGGATTTAATACATCACAAGGCAAACTGTTACGAACTATTCTCTTCGGTGTTAATCGTGTTACAGAAAATAATTTCGAAACATTTGCTTTCATCCTTTTCCTGATGATATTTGCGGTTACAGCTGCTGGCTATGTGTGGATTAAGGGTACTCAAGATCCAGACAGGAGTCGTTATAAGTTATTTTTAGAATGCACACTTATTTTGACATCGATTATACCCCCTGATTTACCAATTGAATTAACTTTGGCAGTTAATACATCGCTAGTGCAATTATCAAAACTTTTAGTATTTTGTACCGAACCATTCCGTATTCCATTTGCTGGAAAAGTTAAAATTTGCTGCTTCGACAAGACTGGAACTCTTACATCGGATAATTTGATGGTTGAAGGTGTGGCTGGTTTAACCGCTGACGATGCAATTGTTTCAATGGACAAAGCCGAAGATAAAACTGTACAGGTTTTAGCAACGTGTCATTCTTTGGTGATGCTTGATGACGGTTTAGTGGGTGATCCCCTAGAAAAAGCTACACTTACAGCAGTCGATTGGAACCTTACAAAACAGGACAGTGTCATCCCAAAGCGCGGAAAGCTAAAACCTTTACGCATTTTCCATCGTTATTATTTTTCATCGGCACTTAAAAGAATGTCGGTTTTGGCAGGCTACTTAGTACCTTTTAGTAATGATGTTTGTTATATTGGCACAGTAAAGGGAGCACCTGAAGTTATTCAAAAAATGTTGACTAAAGTGCCTGAAAATTATGAAAAGGTAAATTAGCCAAATATGTGCATTTAAAATAAATATAACTATAAAATGTTTTCAGACATTCCTTGAATATTCAAGACGCGGTGCACGCGTATTAGCTCTAGGTATAAAGGAATTCGGCCATATGGATGCACAACGCATTCGTGAATTGAAACGGGAAGATGTTGAATGCGATTTGACTTTTGCTGGATTCGTCATAATATCTTGCCCCCTTAAGCCCGACTCTAAAGGTGTAATAAAAGAGCTTATACACGCTTCACATAAAGTTGTTATGATAACCGGCGATAATCCTCTCACAGCCTGTCATGTGGCTAAAGAATTACGTTTTACTCGTAAAAAATTACTTATCCTTACTCAAAATGGAATCGATGAGTATAAAAATAGTAAATGGGAATGGCTTTCAATAGATGGAGAGTCGTCTTTCTGTCTTGATCACAATTTAAGAGATATCCTTAATAGCTATGATTTATGCATAACGGGCGAGGGATTGCAGCACCTGAAGGAGAACGAGAACTTCTATCTACAGTCATTACTCCCGCATATAACAGTATGTGCACGCTTCGCACCAAAGCAAAAGGAATATGTTATAACGTCATTAAAACACCTTGGCTATTTCACTCTTATGTGTGGTGATGGTACCAACGATGTCGGTGCACTCAAGCATGCACATGTAGGCGTTTCTCTTTTGAGTAGTGCACCAACAAAACCGAAGAAGAGACGCGATGCCGCAAATGGTACGGAGACTAATGCTATTATGGATATTGGCAGTGCAAATGGAAGCAGTAATCGCAACAACGCCAGTAATAGAGCTGTTGCACCAGCGGAACGCCAAAATCTTACGCCACGTGAACGCGCCATTTTACGGCACCGAGAAAATTTATATGCTACACAATCACGTTTGCAATCAGAGCTTAAAGAAGCTTACGAAGATGCATCTGTAGTTAAGTTGGGAGATGCTAGTATAGCTGCGCCATTTACTAGCAAAACATCATCGATTATGTGTGGTACGTTAAGCATTACTTAAAATAAGGAATATTCCTAATCAACTCATTTATATTTCTTAGTGAATCATCTTATCAAACAGGGACGCTGTACATTGGTAACAACATTACAAATGTTCAAAATTTTAGCCCTCAACGCACTCATATCAGCTTACTGCCAATCTGTTCTATATATTGATGGTGTTAAATTTAGCGATATGCAAGCGACTTTACAAGGTCTCTTCATTGCAGCTTGCTTTTTTTGTATAACACGGTCGAAGGTACTTGAGATTTACAAATTATTAACTTTTTCTAATATATTTGCTAATATATTATCTACAACAAATAAATTTATAGCCGTTAAAAACTCTATCGAAAACAGGACCATTACCAAATATATTTAACATTTATAGTATATCAACAATACTTTGCCAGTTTGCGGTTCATTTTGGAGCACTTTATTACTTAACTCAAGAGGCAACGGATCGAGTCCCCATGAGGTAATCTTAATAATACTGCGCTACATGAAAATACTGCAAGGCTTATCGTATAGCAGAAAAAATAGTGAATTATTTGTTTGTTTTGCTTCGTGTAATAAGCTCACATTTTACTAATGTAATAATATTTTTACCAAATAGGGAAGGAAAAGTGAAGTTATATATAGACATGGATCCAGAAGAAAAGCAGAAGTTCGAACCAAATATTATAAATAGCACGGTTTATATAATTTGTTTGGCACTACAGATATCAACTTTTGCGGTTAATTACAAGGTAATTAATTATAGATTGATCATATATACATTTGTAGTTATGAGTAAATATAATTTACACTTCCATCACATAAAGGGGCATCCGTTTATGGAAAGTTTACGTGAAAATCGACTGCTATTAACATCAATATTGGTTTCAACTGGGCTAGTGATACTTCTATCCTTAGATCTTTTACCTGAACTTACTGAAACATTTGAAATCGTATCGTTTCCTGAAGATGTAAGCTATCTCAAAAATATACATTAATTGTGGTTAGAAAATACAAATTTTTTTATTTTCTTATATTAATTCTAGTTTCGCAAAACTCTTGTGCTCGTTTTATTGGCGGATACGATTGCTGCATTTGTAATGGATAGGATTTGCTCATTTCTTTTTGGTGAAACAAGGCGGAAATCAAAACTCGCCAACTATTAGAAAATGTTTCAAAAATCGTGCGAAGAGAATGTTCAACGGTTTATATTGTATTTGGAATCTGTATTTGTTATAGAAAAATAGAAGCGATTGAAAGTAGATACTAAAGAACAGAGTATGCAATTATTGAGGTATTTTTCAATACATGTATAAATATTTCAATTATGATAAACAAATGTAAACATACTTTTAAATGAGTTACTTACAATTTCTACTATTCTTGGAATTTTTTTATATTTGTATGTCTTTGTTTGCGACATGATTGAATAATTAAAAATTATGGTAATAATGACCATCGCCCATTTTATTGAAAGCTAAATTTCAGCTTATGTAGGAGAATCATCATCCATTTTTGAATCTTCCAACTGTTTAAATTGTATCAGGATAACCAAATATGTTGTTACAGCTGAGAAAATCTGCAAATGACAAACAAAGCAATTTTTGCATAAATAAAAATTGGCGAATTCCCCATAAATTTTTTTTTAGATCCATACCTTAAAAAGTGTTGAGTTATCAATTATAAAAAAACCATATGCAGTAAATTGCACTTCTTGTTTGATACTTTTAGTCAAAAATTTGTCAACCTAAAAGTTTTTTTTGTTTGAGAAATTCAAGAAGTTAATTGTATGATATATGTCATATACATACGATATCAAACCATAGCCACCAAAAGGTTGCTTAAGCACAAATTGTCTCGGCCATATATAGACCACATATTAACGGCTGACAAATATAAATATAATATGGATTCTTGTCAAAAATTCAAAATCGAAGGTTTTGCAGCTGAAGTCCTTTTAATGGTTATGGCTCGATATACTTTATTTTACAATATTTTGATGATCCTTAGATTTGCCGTAGACCCGAGCCAAAACTTGAGATGTTTCATTGGCCTAAAATAAGCGGTTATTTGAATTAAATGCGGATTATGCTTTAGTTTCATCCAGTCATGGGTGTGGATCAGACCTGATAACACTGTACAAAAGCCAAAAATTCCAGAGGGTTTCTCATCGGTCTCCAAAGCTTTTAAGTGTGCTGAATCCGAATCTGCAGTCAGTTTTTTCGGGTCACCCTAGGTTTTCTCTCCAAAGGGTAGCTTGTTCAGAGATCAGTAGTAGTAGGTAGAAAAAAAGTTAAATTTTTTGAAACTTTTTTCCTAATAACTCACGTACCGCACCTTTTGCACTATGGAACATCTGTATGCGGCCAAATATAAAAACCTAAATTAAATTATAGTTCCTTGAGCCCAGGAAAATAGTTAAATTATTGAGAAAAACAAACCACCCTCTGGAGAGAAAACCTAGGGTGACCCGAAAAATCTGACTACAGATTCGGATTCAGCACACCCAAAAGCTTCAGAAACAGTTGAGAAACCCGGTGGGATTTTCAAAATTTTCATTTTTGTTGTAACGTGTAATCATTGCCAATTTAACGAAGGATCTAATCCTATTTTTGATTAGACAGGTCTGATGACAATTAAATCCGCAGACACTTGCATACATATCGCCGCCTGAGTGGAAGATATTTATTATTTATATATGCATCATGATCAAATCTTAGCAAAGGGGTATATATTCACAATTGTGGAATGCATTTATTTTGCATCTCTGTGATATATGTACTGTGTATCAAGAAACTGTGGAACCTGAAAATAAAGTGCTGACAAAATAATCAAAATCAAATCAAAACAATAAATGAAAAATTGCTCGAAAAAGCTCGATATGCTCGAGTTCAAGTCGACAATTTTCGAGTATTGAGCATCGTGCGAGTATTCGAGTGCTTGTTCAACATCTTCCCGGGCTATTCGAAAATGTGCGAACAAAATCTAGAGCTCTAAAAATTACCTATACAAAATTGGGGGCAAGAACGCTCTATTTCAAAACAAGTTTCAAACTTTCAGAGAGTACGTTTTTGAAAAATATTTTACTATAGGACGTTTTTGAACCAGAGCCTGCCATAAGTTGTTATTGGAAAAATTCGTTTTTGAAAAATATGAAATAGCGTGATCTTCTCAGGCGTCGATACGTACACAAGTTACTACACTATGTCAAGCTCCGCCGATGTAAATTCACCTCGTCTGTTGCTTGTCCACATGTCTTCGATAGCAATGCCAAAACGCTTGTATGCATTATAAGCCAAACAAAGCACGTTTGCAAAACATTCAATGATATATATCGCTGTGTTGTTATCTGTACAAAGAGATTGTAGGTAGTTGTTGTTATTGCATAAAACGCATAGCCCATATATGCCACCAATATTAGACTGCAACAATCATTAATTGAACGATAAATACGTAACAATTTATTATGCATTCGGTATGTGAATAGAGAGTCCTCGGGGAATGTATCCATTGTAAATATATTTCCACCACGTCGAGTTAAACGACGAAGCCATTTTCGTTGTTGAGTATATGTGTAACCTTTTAGTACGGAGTTTAGGTGAGCAAACCGTATTTTAACGATTTTTAGTAAGGACGCCGCAAAAACAATAAAAATCGTTGACATTCCATTTTGAACGGCATAAAATGCAAAAAATATATACGATTTAACTGTAAGCGGATCTGTGGCTGCCACGACTCGCAAAACCATTAAATACCATTGACAAATGCAGATACCGAAAATGTATTTAAGCGCAAATCCACATTTATTTTCCAACGTAACTCCAAATTGATCCAATACGTCCTCATCTACTTTTAATATTTCGTTGATGATTTTTATAAATAGTTTTGAATTTCTAGCACAAATGAATACAGTTGCCGTATGAGCCAACATGCATAACAAAAACTCGATCCATTTATTAACATTATCTGTATCGCTATAAGAATAAAACAGTTGTGCCGATCCAGGCATTATAAGATTATATAGATTGAAAATGGAGAGTGCCTGTATCAAGCCGCGAATAAAAAATGAATAGAAAATATTTTGTTTCGTTGGTGGGCCCACTTCATAACTGGACATTTCTTCGTAGATCGGGAGCAATCCTGTTGCTTTCAAAATGAATAATACGGTGCGAATATCCTTGAAAATTGAGTTATCCTTTGGTGGCTGACGCAAAAATTCGTTATTACTGACATGCCGTCGCTGAATCGGCGTTGGTGTTACTTTATTGTACGACATTTTGAACCGAATACTTCTCCAAATAAGCCACAATCTATTACTAAGTGAATGAACGAACTGATGACTTGGGAATTTGTTAAAACAATTTTATTGTCCTGTGTTAGGGTATTCGTTTAAATTTACGTGCATATATACATACATATTATGTATCTTTATTCCACATGCTGAAGTTATCGAATCAAAATCAGAGATTTCATGCAAAGTTAACGAGCTCATAAGGGTAATTGAATTTGTGTGTGAAAACCCATTACATAATTAGTTAAATTGCTATATTTGTTGTAAGTTATATAAATATATTAGGATGGTCCAATAAGAACAAGGTTTCAATGGTTTCAATTTTAATGCTTTCATCCCTTAGGATTGTTCAGCATTGGCATAACATAACATAAACAAATTAAAGTTAAATCTGCCTATTTCTTAGAAAGGTTGTCGAGGTCGTACACTCAGAAAAAAATACAGTAGAATGAACTGCATTACGGGTTAAAACAACAGATTTCACAGGCAGAATCTGCATCTGATGCTCGCTCCTTAAAATTTGAACAGTTTTACTGTTTAATATAACGAATTTCTGTCCTTGCTTCGTCAAATCAACCCATAAATCTGTTTACTTGAACAGATTTCCGTCAATTCAACCATTTTTGGTATTAACAGTAGAATAACTGTGATTTTTTCTCTGAGTGTAGTGGCGTACTAACGGGTGGGGTTTTGGGGACAATTTTTTTTCGTGATTTACATTTATTTTGTAGCTCGCTGCGCTGCAGGCCAAACCGCCGAAAATTTTGTTCTTAGCACCACTGTAGCGAAGTTTTACCAATCCATACTCAAAAATAAAATGCCGACCTATGATATACTATGATATAAATTCTATCAGAGGCAAAGAAAGCGGGAAAAATGTGTTTTTACAACCCACCCTAGTAGATACATACATATGTATGTAAATATTCATCCAATCAGTGCGGTAAATTTTTTACAAATGCTCGGTATATTTCTTATATATTTGGTGGCCCTTGCACCGCTAAAGAATCACAGTTACACGGCGGAGGTGCCGTACCATGAATTGTCTCGATTTTGGACAAGCACTGGACTCTGTCCATTGGGACAAATTGAACGAAATAATCTTAAAGCTGTACTTCTCTCCGATGAAATGCAAATGAATATTTTGCATATCGCAGCACTTCCAAATGGTGCACTAACACACATACGGGTTCATTGGTTACTTAAATTAATTGAATTTGTTCAATATACACCAGCGGGTGTGCCCGTTTATGACTTTACCGATTTGGATGCATTCATAATGAATTTGGACGATTTGGAACTTAGTCCGGTTATTGAGTTTATGACGGATCTTGATGGTATCTTAATGGATAATCCTGGAATTGAGGCCTTCTTATGGCAAGATTTTAGCTATCAAGTCGCAAAGCGTTATCTAAGTATGTACATACATACATACATACTAACCCTTATATTCATAAAAAATATAAAACGCTTGTAAACCTTTCTAAAACTACATTTACATACAAATTTTAAATTAATAAACCTATTTCATTTTTGGGGTAAGAATGCAAAGAGGGATCCATCTATATTTTTTTTTTTTTTTTTTACTTTTAAAATCTTATCGGAGCAATTTTAAATTTTAACACAAAACATATGTTAAATGGAAACCTCAACCTACAGTATTAAAGATAAACAAAATCAGTTAAAAACAACGTCCATTTTTTAACCCTTTCGGCCCAGCTCCTAAACCAGCTATAGGAAAAAATATGTTTCATCATATCCAGTTATAAGGGCTAAATTAAGGATTTTTGAAGATTTCAAAATTCTAGAGTTGTCGGACCACCAGCTAGTTGCTAGAAGTTGCTTATAAGCAACACTGCTCCGTTTGGGAAGCATTTTGTGACAGTGAAAACTAAAAAAAGGTTATGAAACTCAGCTGTTAGTCTTTATTTTCAACCATATTTTTAAACTGTACTATACCTCACTAATGCTTTCATTGGACAGATTTACTTGGAACGAAGAAGCTTTTGAAGTGGCGATTTGAGACTTGGAATGAACCAGATGTCCGTAATTACAACCGATTGAATTTTACAGTTGAAGGTATACAAACTATTTCAAGTAGTTTTTTATTTAGTATAAAGTGTAAATGTATGAACTCAACAGGTTTCCTCAAATACGTCATCGCACTGCGTAAAGGTCTAACGACAGCTGGCCATAGGGACTCGTTGAATTTTATGTTACGTGGTCCAGCAGGTTTATTTAAATCGCAAAATAAACATCCATTATGTTGGGCATTACTACAATTTTGCAATTCCAACATTACTCAATGTCCAATAGAAGTTCTAACTTATCACCGGAAGGGACATGGTCTCGCTGCGGAAGTTTTAGAAACATGTTGTTGTTGTTGTTAACAATGCATTGCCCTGTCTAGAGTGTATGATCATTCCGAAGATCTTCATCAAGCTCTTCTAAGGGGAGTCCAAGGAAACGTGCAGTTTCAACAGGGTTTGTCCAGAGGGACAGAGGGGTTAGAAGAGTAGGTTCAAATGAACAATTGAAGAGATGTAGAGTATCATGGGGGGTCCTACCACATGCAGGGCATGTGTTTGAGATTGTGTCATTAAGTCTGGACAAGTAGGAGTTTAACCTTACACTATATCCAGACCTAAGCTGTGCCAGGGTAACTCTTGTCTCCCTTGGTAAGGTGCGTTCTTCTTCAGCAATATCCGGTGGAGGACTGTTCAGAACGGGGTTCACAGGTAGAGATCCGACAAAAGTATCTACCGACTCGGTGTGGATGTCGGTTAGAGCCCGCTTATGATTCTGCAGATCAAACGGCAAGGTAATATGATGCCGGATCTCATCATAATGTTTACGGAGATGTTTCCTTATGTCTCTCGGGGGCGGATCTATGTCCAAAAGATGACGGTTTGGATGTGCTGGCTTGTGGCAGTTCAGAAGGAATTGCTTGCTCAGCATTTCCGCATGCTCTTTTACATTGAGCAGTTTTGCCTCCTGATGGAGGTGAGACTCGGAAGACATGAGGAGACATCCCGTAGCAGTTCTGATGGCAGTATTTTGGCAGACTTGTAACTTCGTCCAGTTGGTGTTATGTACATTAGGCGACCATATGGGTGCGGCATAGTCAAAGACTGGTCGGCCAATGGCCTTATATGTAGTCAACAACGTTTCTTTGTCTTTTCCCCAAGTACTGCCGGCAAGTGACTTGAGGATCTTGTTGCGACCACGTACCTTTGAGACCATTGCAGACACATGACCAGCAAATGAGAAAGTATTATCCAATGTCATCCCTAATAACTTTGGGTGGCTGACAGTTGGTAGCTTAGTGCCGTCAACGAAAATGTCTAATTCATTTCTCACCTGTTGCGTCCACGTCGTAAAAAGCGTCGCCGTTGATTTAGTCGGAGATATCGTCAGATCTCGCTCTGTGAAAAACCTGGAAAGGTCGCAGAGGTAACCGTTGATTTTATTACAGAGTTCATCAGTATAGGGGCCCTTCCCCGTCGCCATTATTGTACAGTCGTCAGCATAAGAAACGACGGAGACACCCTCTGGTGGTGGGGGCATCTTCGATAGATAGAAATTAAACAGTGTCGGGGATAGGACACCACCCTGTGGCACCCCCTGTCTAATTCGTCTTGGTTTTGATGTTGCGTTTCTAAAGTTGACCGACGCCTGCCGCCCATTCAAGTAATTAGCGGTCCATCTCTTTAACCCATCAGGTATTTGTGTTTCTAATAGATCTTGTATGAGAGTGGCATGGTTGACTGTGTCAAAAGCTTTCGACAAGTCAAGTGCCACTAACACAGTCCTGTGATTTGGTTGGTTTTGATTTAGACCGCTATTTATTTGCGTTGTAATGGCATTGAGTGCGGTGGTGGTGCTGTGCAGCTTACGGAAGCCATGTTGATGATTAGCCAGGTGCAGATTTGCGGTGTAATACGGGAGCAAAATGGACTCTAGCGTCTTCACTACCGGCGACAAAAGTGATATAGGGCGATATGAATCGCCTATGTTTGCCGGCTTTCTAGGTTTTAATAATGGAACCACTCTCGCCTTTTTCCATATTTCAGGAATGACGAAAGTGTTCAGTGAAAGATTGAATAGAGCCGCTAAGTATTTGTGTCCCTCCTGGCCTAGATGTTTCAGCATCTTCATGGCAATGCCGTCGGGGCCGATGGATTTTGAGGGCTTAGCCTGTCTGATGGCTTCCTTGACCTCTGAGGCAGTGATGACAATGGGCGTGTTTTGGTTTTTGTATTTACGCGCCTGTCGCATGGTTCTACGTTTAGCTCTATCGGGTGGGGAATGTAGTACAAATTGTCTACAGAAGGAGTTCGCACATCCCCTAGGGTCCTTCTTCACCCTGTCACCGAAAGTAATATCTACTTTATCCTTGTGTTGTGTTGGATTAGATAGAGCTTTGACCGTAGTCCATAATTTGCCAACACCGTCAGAGAGGTTGCATTGCTCTAGGTGTTGTTTCCATTTGGCCAGTTTGTGTTTATCGACCAACCTACGAATTTCCGCGTTGAGATCCCTTATACGGGGGTCTGCGGGATTGAGACTTCGCACTTCATCTCTTTCTCTAGCCATGGCCGCTGCCTCCGCGGGGAAATTTGGTCTTATTCGAGATATTCGACCCGCAGGAATGAAGCGTCTAGAGGCCAAGTCAATGATGTTGCGGAAGTCTCGTTCGCCTTTGCGTACGTCCGTAGGAATGGATAGAGCAGCCAAGGATTCGTCCGTATATGTCTGAAAACTGTCCCAGTCCGCCTTGGTAAAGTTGATGTATGTACCATGCTCAGGTGTTATAAAGTCCGTCGGTCGTTCGATGGTAATGACTATTGGGAGATGGTCAGACGCCAACGTGAGTATGGGTCGCCAATTGGTGTTGTTCAATAGTCCTGCACTTACGATAGAAATATCTGGCGAACTATAGCAGTTACCCGATACTCTCGTAGGGGCGTCTCCGTTCAATGTACAGAAAGCCGTATCATCTATTTGTTCTGCGAGTACATGCCCCCTACTGTCTGCTGGCAAGTTTGAGTGCCACATATCGTGGTGCGCATTGAAGTCGCCCAGGATCACGCGGTTATCTCCTCGTAATAGCAAGCTAATGTCGGGGTGATAACCGGTGGGGCAACTTGAGACAGGGGGTATGTAGATGTTTATGATTTGCAGATCGACATCTCCTGTACGGATGGTAATACCTTGGCTTTCTAAGATATCATCCGTTCCTTCGATGTCGGTATCAAATAGATGATACTGTACAGAGTTGTGCGTTATGAACGCTAGACCACCTCCCAGACCTCCTGTTACTCTATGACGGTCCTTCCGGTGAATGTTATATCCACCATAGGTAATGAGGTCCGACCTTGGACTGAGCTTGGTTTCTTGGATTGCGGCAAGTTTTATGTCATATTGCGTCATCAAGTTGGTTATCTCTGCGATCTTACCAGTTAATCCGTTACAGTTGTGCTGTAAGATTTGGAAGTGCGCCGGTGGGGTCGATGTCGAGTTAACCAAAGGCGTGAGAGACGGATGTGTTCGCCCAGGTGTTGGTAGGCGAAGACCAAGGCTGTGCCTCAGCCTAGTTAGCTGTGGACCTGGTGTAACCGGGTTGGCTGGCGTCGTAGGCTGAGGCGTGTTACAGCATGGTGCAATGAACGCATCCGTCCAAAGATTCCTGTTCGCGAGCCCAGAGCATAGATGCACGTGGCATTGGCCTAAGCAGTTATTGCATTTGACCGATGACGCGAGCGTGTATAATCTTTGCCGACAAACAGTACACGTCGAGACAGGTGCAAGAAGATGTTGATCCTGACTCACGTGTAAACGGGAGGGGGGGTGTAACGAAACAGACAGAGACTGATGCTCGGAGTTGCTCATGTCTAAACTGCTCCGGTGGGAGCAAGAGTGTTGAGCTGCTGCGCGTGATGTTGACGCCATAAGGCACGAGCAACAGTCTGGAATTTGTGTGGCGGGTATAGCAGAAATGCTGCTAGTCGTTAAGACATTATTATTATTAGTATTGCTACTAGAAGGTGGCGGTAGGGGTGCGCTTGAACGGCGCTTACCGCGGGACGCCCGACGGCGCAAACAGCAAGGGGCCACGAAAGTACTAAAGAAAGTACGGGGTCTGTGGATGTTAGGGTTAAGCCCTGAACATCCAGATTTATGGAGCCATCTCTTACACGAGAAGCATTGCACAGAATGCGACCGTTTAACATATATTTTTTTGCAACAGACACTGCATATCCATTCTTTTGGTCCGGGGTTCGGCTCAACGCCCGCCCGTAACAAAAGAATATCTTGCAGCCCTGCTGCAAGGGGGGAGGATGATAGTTTCGGAATGGGACAAAACATACTAAACAGGGTTACAATGTATGTATGTTTTAGAAACATCAAGGCAGTTTCTAAAAGAAGCTTATGAGAAATATTCCAACATTGGATCAATCGCTATCTCTAACGAGTAAGTTCTTATAACTAAGGCACATGTCGATCCCTAACAGCCATTTTAGTGTAACCAGCACAAATAAAATTTTGCAGGAGAATGTTTTTTAGATTACACATTTTAAAAACTTTGGGTAAAATATTGGTTACACCTTACACCAAAATACTTTTTTATTGAAATGGTACATATTTATTACAGTTGTGGCATCTTGAAAACAACGTTCAAAATAAGCAGAATTACCGATGCCTATTGGTCAAAAACAGATTTTTTAAATTAAAAAACCAATGTACCTATATAAATATCTTTATTTGAAAAATTTATAATCCGGTCAAAATAGACATTAAACATGTTAAAATTAAATTAAATTTGCAACATCTCATTTTTTTATAAATACGAATAGCGCGACCTCTAAAGTACCTTTAAAAAAAAAAAACAAAAAAATTGCAGCCTCTTTTTTGTCACAAGCAACCATATTTCGGGGTAGCGTTTTAGATTTTCCAAAAAAAAAAAATTTTTTAACCACTCTAATGTATAACCACTATTTTAAGTGCAGTAAAAATTTGAGTTTTTGTGTGTTGTTATTCTGTTTTCATTGGCGAATAATCCTGCAATTCAATAGCCTTCTTGGATGAGTAGAAAGGGTTTAACTCCTGAAAATATGTTTCGAAATAGAAAACGGTGCAACTAAAACGCCTACACTGATCTCATTGCGCATTGGTTTTTTGGATATATTTCGCATCTAGAAGGTTTATGACATCGCTGGTTATGAATCCGATGTCAGTTTTTTTTAAATGATGGGGGTCTGGGGCTAGCGACCCCACGACCCTCTAAAGTTTTTATTGGTCGAATTTTCGATCACAAGCGATACTAGTTCATATAAATCGATGTCATAAATCCATCAGTGACGAGTTTCACACAGTCGAATTAGTTTTCAAAAATGCACCGCCATATTGGATCCACCATTTTGAATTTAAAAAAACCAATATCGGATTCGTAATCAGACAACACATAAACCCCCGAGTACCAAGTTTCAATAAAATCCAATTAGTTTTCAAAAAAATCACCGCCATATTGGACCCGTCATTTTGAATTTAAAAAAACTTACATCGGATTCATAACCAGCGATGTCATAAACCTTCTAGATGCGACGACCTCTAAACCACCTTTAAAAAAAAAAAAAATAGCAGCCTATTTTTTTGTCATAAGGAACAATAATTTAAAAAAAAAAAAAATAGCAGCCTATTTTTTGTCATAAGGAACAATAATTGGGGGTAGCGTTATAGAATTTCCAAAAAGTCCATATTTGTGAACCACTCTATTATACATAAATCAATAATTCCCACAGAGCCAAATTTTGGTAGCGAGCTTAGGTTCGTCGTCAGCTATTCGGGGTCAAAGTTCAAAATTTTTGTTTTTTCGGATTTTTCTCGAAAAGGGTAAAAACTACCCGAGACCAGGCTGTAGACCTGAAAATTCAAATCAATTATGAGTAATCGCGATTTTAAAATTAGCTCTGGAAGTTATGTGAAAAATTATTCCAGGCATGGACTTTTCAGTATTTTTCTTAAAAACTTTAGTATGCATAGAAAAATTTTCTTTTACCGTTTATTTGCCACAAACTTCCCTAGCGACAATAAAAATAGTTTTTTATGTAAAGCATATAGTTCTCAAGCTAGAGCCCCCCCCCGCCCCCCCCCCTTTCTCAACTACAAGCGTCCTGCTACTAGTCCGGTAAATTTATTTATCTTGTAAAACAAAAATTCCGACGGAGCCAAATTTTTGTGGAGAGCGTTTGTTCGCCCCCAGAAAGAAAACTGCATTATTCGGGATCAAAAGTCGAGAAAAATCTCAAAACAACTCAACCCCTTTATAATTTTTTTTTTTTAAAAACAGTAAGTAAACCAGATCTTCGAAAGCCCGTAATTAAGTTTTGGAGGCTAACTTTGAAAAACGGGAATGTCGTACAGATTTTCTGAGGACAACACAATATATCGTCGACGCCTATGCCATACCACCTATCTACCAGATGCAAAACCACCTATCTGAAAACAATCAAATTTTACAGGAGAGCAAAAAAACTAATTTCCTTTTAATTCTATGTATAATCTTGGAACTGAAACTGTTTTTAAAAGATGATATTTACCTGAATAACCAAGAATTGAACAAAAGTTTCAAGTAATTAGTTATGTTTTTTTGTGAAACTATTTTGTCTAGAGAGTCTTGCAAATAAATTTGCCGGAATTTACTAAGAGATGAGTGGTTTTGCAAATAGAATTAAGCTGCGAAATTTATTATTTGTATAGATGAAACTCGATGCTTGGAATGCTGGGTCATTTAGCGTTATCCAGGGTGCACCAACGGGGAGGCGACCTACTCTTACACCCCTAAGAGTAGATAGGTGGTATTGCATAAGCAACGACGATATGGAACTTATTAGTGCATACGATTATAGAATATTTCCTACTTTTACAGTGAAGCAGATCCCATAGCAGGATGGTCTACACCTCAAGATTATCACGAGGATGTGCGATATGCAGCAAAACTAATTTACATAGTACTTTTACACTGGCATGCCAAGTTGCAAAGTGAGGAATTCAAAAATCTTGAAACTATTAGTCATGATAATGCATTTATTAGTTATCATCCTTACGAATTTTCACAACGAACACTTTTGGCGCATTTTCGAATGAACAACTCTCAGCCGGTGCATTCGCAATTCATACAAAAACCCGTCTATGCAGCCTTAGGCATGTTGTCTAAACTCGGCTCGCTTGCAGCCGACATTGAGCCACTTTCTGTGAATGGAACCGAAAATCTAATTTGGCTTCTGAAAACATCATCAGCTGACGAAACCCCTCTCTATTTGAGTTGGTTAATTATACCGGAAGAAAATGCAAAAAATTTTGAAAACTACACACTTCACCGGGAATTAAATTTCGCGCTATGTGAAAAAGAGATTTTCGGTTATGCAATTGAGGTATTGGAGCAAGGTCATACAGATCCAGTACATATTTGGCGCACACTAGCCAAAGGAACACCTTTTCCGAATGCAATACAACGTGCAGAAATGCGCCATGCTCAAACGCCAAGGCTGCAATCATCTGGTATTTTAACGTCGCCTGAACTAAACGTGGCTATTCGTGATTTTCAACTTCCTTGGGTTCTACTGTTTCGCGTTTGTTCAAATTTCTCATCAATTTTGAAACAACCTAAAAAAATAATCATCACGAAAGTGACTACTGGCGAAATATTCATAACTTGGCGTGAAGAAAAGGGAACCACCGAATGTCTGAAAACATACGAAGTTTGGTTCCGAATGAATGCAAGTTCTGAATGGAAATATATAAGCGAAAATTGTCATTTGCCATTTCCATCATTTCAATTCGCACCAACGGATTATTATGTTAATGGTATTTTATCGCATATTATCTATTATATACTTTTATATGAAAATAATATTAAGGTAATTTTCATTTCAGGGTTTTATAAAGTCAGGGGACTGGATGTATTTGACAGAAGGAGCGAATTTTCCGAAATAATGGAATATATTGAGATTTAATCTTACGATTTCCGCTACGTGAAATGTACCCTCAATTTTAGTTAGCAATTCCCCGTTATATAAATACATATGTGGAACATTCCGCTCAAGGTTTGAGGTATCTCGCGGAGGTCAGAGTTGAAATTAGATTTAAAAGCATAAATAAAAATGTGTATCATTATGGATTTATAATATATAAAAAGCAAGGCTTTTATTAAAAAAAAAACAAGCTTGCAATAGAAATCGAACTACTGCACTTTAATCCACTTTTAATACAATAACTTAAATAAATACATATTTTCAATAGTTTCAATTGAAGTCCTAGGCATCCAGTACCAGCCACTTTTCCTCAACGTGCTCCACCTGCTTGGTAAGAATTGGATTGCGAACACGCAATTTAATTTCCAGTTTACCACCAACAGCCTTACGACCATCCATAAGCTATGAAAAGATACTATATTAATATATGTATGTACATATGTATGAATATTATTTGATGAAGATCTTCGGAATGATCATACACTCTAGGCAGGGCAACGCATTGTTAACAACAACACCAACAACAACAAAAACAACAACAACAACAATATTATTTGTGTTTCGAACTTACATTGAATGTGTCATGTATATCACATTTCGTCTCCAGAGGTTGCAATTTCACATTAACCGTACCAATGAGTGTGTCCGATCGCAGGAATCCGCTGAAACAACACGTAGGCAGTATACGACTTAGTCCACAATAATCTAAACTGCATCTATTGTATGTAGTTAGGTTTGTTTGTATATCAGTAGCAATTAAATTTGCATACATTTTTAGCACAACGCGAATCAGATCAGTTATGTTCATGAATAAATAAATATTTACAACAAAATTAAAAATTTTCAAGCCGATTAATACTCTCATATAAAGCAAAAGTATTTGAAAAAGTGCGTTAGTCATTTGATGGGTAAGCAAAGTGTGATACAAAGTTTTTAGTATATCCCTGAGCATGACTATGAAAAATTTCTACACTTAAAACTATGAATATAAAAAAGGTATATGTCTGTAGTGAATTTTGAATCGACTAAGATACTTATTTCTTAAATTTTTTTAAATCGTGTCCGACTTACCCACGGGAATAAACCTCAAATTTTACACCGTGCCGCTTGAAAATGCGTTGAAATTGCCTATTGCCTCGTTGTATTTCCACATTGAAATGCTGATCATAATCTGGACTATCAGTGTTCTTTACAACAGATGTTTTTGTTCTGAATGCTTCATCCTAAAAGGGGTATTATGTAAAGAAGATGCATTGAAAAAAAGTTGACTTACATTCAACAGTGGAAATTCTACTTTTACATAAGTATCAACATCTTTTGGATTTGGAACATTATAATTAAGACCACGCACAACAACTATTTCCAATTCATTATCAGTAATCTCCGTATTACAGTGTACGATATTGAAGCTTCGTTTTTCGTAATGAAATTTCGGTAGACTTAAGTTTTTACGCTTTGAATAGCGCACTAAATCTAGATCCTTTTGTACTGTCACGGCCAGATTTTCAAATCGATTCATGCCAGCCACATCGCCCATAGCTTTGTGATGATCCCTGTAAATATAAATATTTTTAGTGTAATTGTTATTCAGATTTTTTTTTTAAGAACTTTTACCTCGTATTTTTACACATCATTAGTTGCTTAGCTAATTGTTCTTCAATCCTTATGCCAATGTCAGACATGTCATCGTCGGGATCGCATTCTTCTGTAGACACAATAGCAAATGACGCTTCAAGGTTGTCACGCTGAGATGGTGGTAATGGCAACTACAACAAAATATATTGTGTGATATCTGTCTTACTACTAAAGTTAGCGTACACTTTTTTGACAGATAGGCCGTTAGAAATCGTATCAAAAAGGTGACTCTAACTTTAGTACCTTCTTTTATTGTGACTATGACTATGCCCCAAAATATTATAACAGCCTTAAAAGTCCCCCATTCTCTCAAGTCAACTTAAGCGGTTATTGCAAACCGCCACAGATGTGATCAAGTAGAATTGAGTATGATTACAGTGCGTTCAAGAAAATATATTGATCTAGTCATTAAACTTACTGTACTTAGATCCACTGGTAGGCCACTACTGGCTGCATTTAATAGTGAATCGAATCCTTTAAATATCTTAAGATATTCCTTAGCTTGATCAATTTCGCCAGCTTTTTTCGCTTCAATTGCTGCTATTTTGAATTCCTTTTGTCGGTCTAAAAGAATTTTCATTTGTTGTTCTGCTAAATTGTTTTTTTGTTGGTTGCCGGATGTGCGAGTAGTTAAATCGTGTTTTTCCGGTGTCGCACGTGGTGGTACAGTTGTGGTACTGTCCTCTGATGCTTGGCTTGAGCTACTTCCATCTGTAGGTGTCGGTGCGTCTGTAGGTTTTGGTTTTGGTGAAAGAGGTGTTGGTATTGTTGCGGTATTTGCGGCACCAACATTTTCCACAGGTAGAGGTCCAAAACCAGGCGGTACCGGCAGTTCGTCATATGCTACTAAACGTCCAGCTTTATATTGCTTTATAGCATCTTCGTACTGTTTAACTATCCGTCCGAATCGCCTAGCTTTACTAGAGTTTCCTTCCGCATTGGCAGATTCCATTACAGATTTATACTTGTCCAAACGTTGCTGGAGCGCGTCTAGCATTGTAAGTGGCGTACCTATAGTTTCTTGATCAGGGACAGGATCTGGCGTTTCAAGTGGTGCAAAATCCTCTCTGTTGCTATTTTGCTGAGCGTTTTCTTGTATTTTAGACATGAAATCCATAAATTGATCTGGCGATGGAGGCATATCACTTAAATCCACCTCCTGGCCATCTTCTACCATTTTTATAACCATGTCAAATTGTTTAACAACCTTAAGAAATTGTATTGCAACGTTGGTATCACCCTTCCGCTTTGCTTGTAGCGCTGCTGATTTATAATCACGTTGACGTTCGCGCATTTGTTCTAAAACTGGGCTGGCTGACTTGGGTGCTTCTATGTTAATGGGAGTGTGTGGAGACAATGCAGATGTATCAGATAAGGGTACCGAAGTCGGGTCTGATGGTGATGTTGCCGTTGGTTGGGGTGGTGGGGGAGCTGCACGTGAAGGGGCGTTCGATGTATCGCTCTCTCCGTGAGCTTTCGGTTTAACACTCACTTCTGGGGGAATGTCATCAACATTTATTGATTTTCCAGCGCTTGCTTGTTTTTGTAAGTCTAATAATGTTTTAAGACCCCTGCCAAATCTTCGAGCTTTTGCACTTTCCCCAGCTTCTTTAGCACTTGATTCGGCGGTTTTGTACATTTCAATGCGCTGGCCAATAATTCCTATGATGTCCACAGACGAAGTGGGTAAAAAAGTTTCTTGCTCTCCCTCTGGTGGACTGGGGGTTTTATTTTCTACAGGGTCAATACCCTCCCCTTCTTCATTCCCTGCTATATTGTGTAATTCACCAAGTAGATCTGTATCATTTTCAATATCTGCGTCATCTTCATCGTCGCTGCCAATATCTTTCAGACTATCCGCAATCATTTTGTCAAGGTCCGCATTCAATTGTGGTTTGGCACGGGGCTTTCGAGTTGGGCCTGCGTTTCCTCTTCCAGCAATGGCAGCCAATTCAGCCTCCAAATCACTATCGTTGCCATCTGCATCACCGTAGCCACTGCTTGGATCAAAGTCATCCGGAATTTCCGTTAGACCAAACTAAAATTGCAGACCAAAGAATAATATTTGGTGACTCATGCAAAACTATTCGTCATAGAAATTAATCTCATCAAATACCTGCGACAAATCGTGAGTTCTTCGTTTCGCTGGTTCCGGTTTCTTACGTGTAAACATATTTGATTATTTTGTTTAAATATTTTATGGCATGAAGGGATTATAATAAAATCTGCGTTCTGCGTTGAATTTTCACGGGCTTTCCAAGATGCCGTCACCTTTGTCACAAATTGTTGTTGTGAAAAAAAACGACTCAGCTGTTTCTGTTTAGAGTTCCAATTTTCTACAGATCGTTTTCAGGTTGTTTGCAAATGTTTGATAGTCAATCAATTTCGTTTGATAGTTAATACATACATTTCCCTGTACTCCAAATGTAGTGTAAAGGCTCATTTTTATCGAATCGACCCGTGTAAACAGCAATTCGATCTATCTTCACCTTGTATTTAAGGGTTGAGCACAAGTGGTTCGACAAAAATCGACCCGTGTAAATCATTCTTAATGACTCAGCGTACTACCTTCATTTTATCGTATTAGTTTCCTTTAGGGGTCAACTGCTAATAAATTGGCTAAATTGTGGGAGATAGCTCAAAAGACGGGGTTTGGCCTTAGGATTACGAATCCGGGAGCGCTTTTTAATGTTGTTAGTAGCAATTGGGCCCTCTCCCATAATTTTAGATAATTTTTTATCATTTGACACCTAAAGTAGACAATTACCCTAGAGGATATCGCATTGTTAAATGGAGTACAATTTTTTTATGACAAATGATAAAATTTGGAGGATATCGAACTGAGAACTACCGATTTTTTTCAGGGAAGAAGCCGTATCCAAAACAACCCCTAACCAAAACGGACCACGTACTGAAATCTAATAAAATCACAACACTGGTCATCTGAGCAGACAGCTGTTTTTGATTTATCTAAAATTTTTTCATCCCGATTGTTAAAATTGTTTGGATTTATAAAATTGTCAAAATAAATTACTGCGAATAGAAATGGCTGGTAAACCCCCACAGCGGGATCTCTTTCGGATCATAATCAACAATTTCATCAATTCATTACGTCCACGCCAGTTTAAAGGAAACTTAATTGGTGAGGATTATTTTGGTAATAAATATTACGAGATACCTCCGAACCCGTCCATTGGAAAGAGAAAAGCTTCACGGTACTTTGTCCCGAATGATAAAGAAGCATTCGATCAAGAACTCACAGCGGAATGGGAAGCATGGTTGCGGGGACGACGTGAAGATCCGCCTACCAGAGAGGAGCTGGTGAAAAATTTGTCTATAATGGAAATGAAACGTCGTAATGCAGCTGAGCTTGATGTAACGTATGGAGAAAAGGACGATAAAGGGAAACTTCTGCCCAAACAAAAGGAATCAATTGGTACGTTTCCAAAATACGATGAATACGAAGTTATACCAGGAAAGGATCCCGAGAAAAAGTATTAGACATGTAAATGTAAATATTTGTGTATATAAATTAGTTATTTTTTGTAGCCCAAATCTATAGTAGAGCAAAACTTCATTAGTTTGCCCAGTTTAAATGAATCGAACAAGTGTTTAGCATTTCTGTTATATAACAATAAAACGTATTGGGACTTGTTACAAAGAGAAAAAACATATTTAATTTTCACCAATCGTCCAAGTCTAGATCCTTAACAATGTCGACATTCTCTGCAAGATCCGGTTCTTCGATTGGTATATCAACGTCAGGTTGTAGTTTTTCTTTTGATTTTTCTAGCCTTTTCTTTTTATTTCGTTTTGCCTTTTTAGTGACGATATCTTCGTCATCCGCAATATCTGGCAAATGGTGCTCATCCTCTGAATCCGAAGGAAACAGTTCAACATCGCCATTTTCATTTTGCATTGATATGCCACCTTTGTTACGACGCTTTATACTTGGAATATCGTAATCTGCATTTATACTATCAATTTGAGCGGCTTGTCTGCGTTTCTTGGTTTCCTGCGTCTTTACCCAACTATTATAATAAATTGCTAAAGGTGTTCCTTTATTGTGGACTTTTGTTTCCCAAGCTTGAACTTGCGACGTTTGATTGAGACTGAATGCTACCTTACGACGCTCTTGTTCAATAAAGCGAGAATTTTCCTGAATTTTTTCTAACAGCTGCTTTAGTTTTCGCGAATAATTAGCATTGCGACACTCTTTAAGATAGCTCTTTAGTGCCAAAATAGTTGGAACAACTAGATCACTGAAAGCCAAGGATGATGATTCATATGCCAAATATTCTAAGCTAAGGCTACACACTTGCTCAACTACCTCATCTCGAAACCCATTTTCAGAAAGTTGCCCTTTGTTAAGGCGCAAAATGCACGTAAATTGTATTGGTCGCATGGAAGCACTGGTGTGTTTCCGGTTAAATGTGCTACTTCGTAAAACTTCCAAAATCAATGGTAATATCGGAACATATATGTGAGCCTCTTTAGCCAATGATACAAGTACCTTAACACAATGGAAACGCAACGGAAAGTATTGAGCGGTTGGTATAAGACGAATAACACCCAATGTTATTGTCACCAATGGGTAAACGAGTGGTTGCAATTGCGGCTTGTTGGTTGTAGCTCCTAAAAGATCAGCCCACAAACGCAAGGAATTGATATATTGCCAATTGTAAACGGACTGAAAGCTATCCTTTTTCTTTAAAATGACTGCGTTGCGCAAATGTATAGCTAATTGACGTATGTAAAGAAAAGCGTGCTGGTAAGATGTGTTTAAATCCAATGCGAACATTTCAACAAGAGAGCGGCGCATGAAATTTATGCTCGGCAATGTGTTGGGCGATACAAATTTCGAGTTCCGCACATACGAAAGATACATGGCTTTCAGGACATGATGTAGCATTGAAGCCTAAAATGAGTAAAATATAAATACAAATATATTTAGTAGGTGCGCATTGTTCCAAACATACCTGTTGACTGCGTGTTATTTTTAAGATACATAGAAATGCTAGTACTCGAACTGTCTCATCTCCTGTCGACCACAGCACTATTAGACGTTTCAATATAGTTTTCCCTAGAGCTGTAAATGACGCGGTCATACCAGCCATTTGATGCAAATGTTTTAGTAAAACCGAAAGTATGTTGGGACTTGAAACTTGCTCTATCAATCGAATTAGATCGGTTAAATAGTATCGTAAACAACCTCTTACTTTAGCCCATTTCTTTGTTTTATGAATCGGAGTTGTAGAACGTGCACTTAAGCCTAGGATACGTGAAATTGCTGGTTGTAAATGTAGAACACACAGCTGAATAATGCCGTTAAAAGTGGCTGAACCCACCACCTTAAAAGCAGTTGGAGCAGTATTTCCTTCGTCGGATGTAATGCTTGCTAAAGCGGAGCTAAAGGCTTGAATAACTTTACGCACCACATTCACAGATATATTTGGTTTCTCCAGCTGTAATTGCCACTGCCGTAGAAGATTTAATGTCACTTTTTGCGTCCCATCACCAACAGAGTCTGCTTCGTTATCTTCAAAGTCACTTTCATCACTTGCCACTTCCAATTCTTCATTTGGCTTGTGATACATCTCGGTTTTGTCACCACCCTCATCCTCACTGCTTTCTCCGCCGACTTTTTCTTCATTTGTTCGATGCGGTTTAGTTTTAACAACGTCCTTGCTTTCTGAGCTTTCATTTTCAGATTCGTCGCTATCAAATATGTTGAATTCCAATAACTTTTTATCATTCTGCTTCAAAAACTCATAAAACTCAGGATCTATGTCTTTCAGCCCATCCAGCTCTGCCCTATGCGATTTTTTAGATTTGTGTTCGGTTTTAGCCAACTGCTTGTTCATATTGGTATTTTTAGAAATAATTTCTTGAGACTTTTTCTGCCTAAGCAGATTTTTTAACTTCTTTGATGCACCTCTTGCATCAGATGCCTCTCCACTTCCGTTTTTGCTCGCCTTCTTCATACTTTTTTTAACTCCAAGAGATTTTGACTTTTTTATTGTCAACAACGGTTTGGGATTAACCAAAGGCTTATTAGTTTTATGAACCTTCATTTCCGAGCACCTAATTTAAAATTTGTTTAACAAAATATGAAATAAAAACATGTGCTTAACGAAATTGTGCCGTGTTTTCTAAACGGTACGTTCTTTTATCTTCGGCTGAATTCTTATGTTAGAATTATTTTGCATAGAGAAGCACATGCGAAATCTTTTATAAGCGACCTCGTGTGGAGGAAGGAACATACCAAGTTTTGCCTGTTTTGGGCTGTTCACCGCAAGAGGGCGAAAACTCATTTATAGTACATTTATACTGCACCAAATTTTGCGAATTTGAATGAGTCATTTCGAACCTGTTTACACAGGCAAATTTGCATTTGGCTTCACTTTCCCTGCAAGAATCTTCTACCAGAACACAAACTCACCGAAAGAAAATGCACCACCGTGATGTTTTAAACACCTGTAGAGTAACAATAAATGAAGAGACAAGAAGGCTTCTGTCTTTTCTTGGTAGAATTGGGCCATTTTCTTTAAAAAAAAACTAGTTGAACTAGTATTTACAGCTGTTCATAATGTTAAAGTTATCACACGTTAATTATCCCTTAAGGTTCTTGCTGGGCAATTCTAAATGTGGAACACAGGCAGGGTTGCTATTTTGAAGAACTTTGGATTGTATTGTTCGGCGAATGAGGCCAAATGTGATGGAATTCCAAATTTGGAAAATAAGATTTGTATTGAAAAAAGCGCCAAATTTGCATTTTTTGCCAAATTTGGTGCGGTGTAAATGTACTATTGGTTCACCCAAAATTCGAACAATTCAACTGCTACCCCTGTACATTTTATGCCCAAGCGATTGGCCTGTAGCGATGCTGGTTTCACTGCTGATTGAACTAACCACAGTATAACCAGTGTTTGCACTGAGGTGAAAGTTCTCCATGGAGGTGAATTTTTCAGAGTTGAAATCCATGGTAGGATGGAATTTCGCGGACGCATGGTTGCATTTCAGTAACAAAAAAAACTTTAGAAATATTTCAAGAAAAAAAATGAATTTAATGTATATATTCCATGAATTAATATAATATCATGAATTTACTGCACTACAAGAAGTATAAAAAATGTATATTAAAGGCCATATTGTAAAATTTCGTACAAATGCATATTGATGATCGGCTCTTTATGAACGATGCTATTAAATAGTAGTTTTGCGCAAAAAAGCACCCCTGTTAGTTGAGGACATTGAGGTGAATTTGAAATTCTTAGAAATTTTCCAAAACAAAATAAAGAAAATATTTTGCTTGCAGTTTTATATTTATTTATACTATTTATTTAATAGTAATATACGATTATCTGGTAGCTTTAATGTCAAGGTACGGTGTTAATGAACTATGAGTCATCTTATATATAAAAACTAATGTGTTTTTATTTTAGGAGTGTCCAGTCTAAATATTAGCTGGAGAAGTTGAAATACTTATTACTAACCGGATAAGTATTTCCAGTACCTGGCAAATGAGGACTATTGTTATTGTGAACAAAAACCATGAACTACAAGTTGCGATGGAGCATTGCAAGCTGCACGTAATCGTGGCTGCCGCCGGAGGCCTTTTTATTCCATCTATACAATGTCCCAGGGGGTACCATAACAGTCGCCCATACGGCAGTTGCTACCCAAGGCCTTTTTTGTTGCATCTTGAAGGAACGAATTAATCGTATGCACTCTGCGTGGTATTAGTTTCCTTTAGGGGTCAACTTCTAATAAATTAGCTAAAATTATGTGATATAGCTCAAAAGACGGCGTTCGGCCTCAGGATCTCGAATCCGGAAGCGCTTTTTTAATATTTTGCTTCTCTGCAGAGATATTTGCAATCAAAGTTTCAAGTTTTCATGTGGTTGTTGTAATTTTATTAGACTCCCTAAAAAAGTCCCGCCGTGGCGGTAGCCACGGTTATGTCACACGTCCGGACTTGGGATGGCGTAGCCCAGGGTTATTGTTTATAAGCGCGGCCGAAGGCCGGCAACTCAGAAAAGTGTTTCGTACATAAATACCATGGATTGCGCCCCATTTTTGGTATTGGACCCGGGTCATTTTTCGGTTTTTTGACCATAACTTTTCACTAAAACAAAAAATTAAAAAAAGCGCTTCCGGATTCGTGATCCTGAGTCCAAAACCCGTCTTTTGAGCTATCTCCCATAATTTTAGCTAATATATTAGCAGTTGACCCCTAAAGGAAACTAATACCCTCTGCGTTTATGCTCCTTTTTGGGGAGGCTAAAATCAAATCTGTTATAAATGAAACAAATTAACATAAATTTTCATCATTTGCACAACTTTTTTTATTTCCATTTGATTTTCACCACGCGTGATAGGGTTGTGTTTAATCACTCAGGGCTGCATTTTGTTGAAGTATTTGTTAGATGGTGGTTTTTCTCTAATACTTCACGTTGACCTGCAAACTGGTTTTCCTTTCAGTTTAAAACGGTTAAAACAATTTAGGCATGTTCATAATCGATATAAAGTAGGTACTTAAGTTAGCGTCAACCCTTTGATACCCTTTCCAAGGGTCTATCTGACGCTAAATTTAGTACCTACTTTATTTCGTTCAGATTGTTGGACAGAGACAGATAAATATACAAGACTAAATGGGCTTGCTCAAGAACATCCTACAAATTATGACGGATAACACATAATAATCAAAAAACTAAATTTATAATAGAACTATTTTTTCTACACCTTTTTCACTCGTACTTCAAAAACCGTAAAAATACTTTAGATAAAGTTAAATGCATTTAAGAATAGTGAATGGTAGTCCAAGACCCATACAATTATTTTCAGAATAGTCAATTGTATCTTAAAAACTGTAAAATATGCTTTAGAATAATCAACTGTGCTCCAAAAACTATAAATTGTACTTCATAAATTGTAATTTGTACTCGAGACCGTAAATTAGACTTCAGAAGCTTAAAAATGTACTCCAAAATAATCAGTTCTACTTCAGAAACAACAAATTCCAATCCAGAAGATGTTTCTGAAGTACATTTGATTTTTCTGGCAACCTGTCTTATAACCGCGTTTTAACACGCGTTAACGCAGACTTGATCTAGTTTTATCTTTTTGGGTACGATGACATAATCAGCTGATTTTTCCTTGTATATTTTTTGGTTTTGTGCGTATTTGTCAAAGTTATAAATGTCACGCAACGCAATAAAGCTGTATTTGTTTTCGACTGAATACTCCTATGCGTGAGAAAAAACGCTGTGCATTGGTTCTTGGATGAGTTGTAAAATAGTAATTTCTTTTTTTTAGAAATATAACCTAATATATACATATATAGTTTTACTTAAAACGCAAAATCCTAAATTTGACTATTTCTCCTCTTTTAAAGTAATTTATTACCTCATAAAATTTGCAACACAACACCCTGAAATGGCTGAAAATAGTTGACTGCAACCCGAAGTTCTCTATGGAGGTGAATATAAGTACGTTTGTGTTAGTGAGTGCAACTACTGTCTATACTGTGGAACTAACCGTGAACACACGATCAGGGAAATTTACCTGGCAGTTCTATGCAGTGACACTTGATCCACATTTATTTTTTTTTTTTCGTTTTTGGTTTGTTCGTGCGTGTTGGGTTTTTTGATACGGCGAGATGCGTAGAAATTTGATTTGAATACATCATGCATCCCCTGCATGACATGCAGGGATACATGTGTTTGCCATAGTACAAATTGGTGTGTTTAAATTTTTGCTGCGCAGGGTTACTGCACATTTATTTCAGCCAGTCACTCTAGTCAAATAAATATATGAATTATTAAACCATGCAACAGCTGTTTAGGTACATGACGCGAGAGCGAGAGAGGGAGAGGCGGCTCGCATATATGCGAACGTGACACAAAGAGGAGATGACGATAGATAAACACTTCGAGAACAGGGTTGCACGAATAACCCAGAAATGTGCAGACATTTCTAGGTATTGAAGCTGTAGTTTCGCTAGGGTATATAAAGGCGCAGAACCAACGCATATCAATCAGTTTATTTTCAAGTGTTGTACAGTGAAGGAATGACCAGTGAATTAAGCGCGAAACAGAAGCCGTGTTTTCGTTTTCCCGAGTTCATGAAGAACGCTCTACTGGCTTATGTTTAATTGTCATATATTTCATTTACTCTTTACAACACTCGCTTTATCTGCTGTTAAGCGACATAACATGGTTTCGTTTATCTCATCTGCATTACATATTATTGTAATTCGCAGATAATTTATGGAATATTCGGAATACATAGTTTATAGTCGCAGTCACAAAACATGGTTTTAGCACTCACGCTAGCCTGCTATGCATACGCTTCGAAGGGGATCTACGCCCCTAATGACAACGATGCATAAATAAATTTTGGAAGGGTTCTACGTCCCAAAATAAATACTTCATATAAAACAATATGATGTGGGTAAAGTGAGTGTCAATCAGCTAAGGATGCTAACTGCCTCAGAGCCTAGTGCTGAGTATCATTCAGCTTTTGCTGCTAACTGTCTCGTTAGGCCTAGCGCTCACCCTCATTAAATAACAACAATAAAGTTTATAAAATTATTTTACAGTCCACTAAACTAAATAGAAAATTAAAATAATAAATAAAATAAAATTAAAAAGACTTTGGTTGAGGTGGGATTCGAACCGGCAACCCCGGCCAACCCCCTCAACTATATAATTTAACAGCAACTATAATAATAAACTGCTCGCCGCCACCCATTTAACTTCAGCTTAGATATCTGCCAAAATAATTTGTCAAGTTCTAATAGAAATAAATAAAAAAATCAAAAACAACATATTGCCCAATAAACATTTACGCGCTAGTTCAGAACTGATGAACACCATGAATGATTAAAAATTTCATACTTGTTTCTTTATATTTAGTTCGTAGAACTTTCATTTTTTCTCATAGTTTGAAAATTTGCATCGTTGGTATGTCTCCAAGGCTGGAGAATAAGTAAAAAATTTTGTTCGAGATCAATTTGACCACTTTGAAGTTTCCAATATTTGAAGAATATGTACCAATTAAAGTAACTTAACTCGACCTCTGTTCAAATCTAAAAGTAACTTAAGTAAAGTAAAGAAAAAATGATTTATTAATCAAGCTTTATTACTTACCCGTCAAGCTGTCATTTTACGTTTGTCACAGCCAATTATAATCCGGAACATCAAAAGATAAGTTTCTAATAGGTATAAGTTTGGGAGTTTTTTAAGTTTCATCTCAAAAAATGTTCACATATTTTTCTATCTCGCGTTAGGTTACTTTAAAAAAATGGCACAGATAGATTTATATTTTTATGTTTATACTAATACATATTCTTCTAAGGCCGGAGAAATAATTTTTCGATGTTTGTTGGGTGTTGCCCTTTTCAAATGTGTTTGACATATATTTTTGTAAAATTAGAAAACAAACAAAAAAAAAAAAACAAAAGAAAATCGAAAACCTGTTATTAGTTGGTTACTGCAAGGCCGCTCCCTAATCAATTTATCCAGCGGATCCTGTCAGTGCTGTTTTGAATAAGGCACTGATTAAAATTTGTATTCTGTTCACTGTTTTTTGAAAAATAAACATTTGACGTTTTTTAAAATTTCCAGGCTTCTGACATTTTACTTTGCACTTTCCAGTGCCCCATTCGCAATTATTCTATTTCTTTACTTTTCAACGTTGCACAGCTCTGGTCATGAGGTCGGTTATTGCATTAGCGCTTTCAACTCAACCCGTTTATACCAACTTGGTAGGTTATTTTTTGTTGTTGTTTCCCATGTATTTTGACGACCTACCCAGCGTTTTTCATGAAGTCGGGAAAACGAAAACACGGCTAGAATCACTCTGCCAATACGTTAGTTGCGTGACGTACGTCAATTTTAGAGCAGGCGGAGTGATTCTGTTTCCCGCTTTACCCGTGACATGGTGAATTGCGTTGGTTCCTCCTATTATTTCTAGAATCGTTGCATTTGCGAGTTGTAGGTATTAACAATGGTAGTCCCACTTTCTCGTTGTGGTGTGTGAGCAAAGTTTATATATAACAGGTTGAGGCAAGAAAAATCACGTATGTTTGCTGTTGTTGTTAAAAGTATTTTGGGCTGTCAAATATTTGTCAAACTGCCTTGGTTTGTTTACAAATTTATTATTGAAAAGTTTGCAGCCTAAAAAATATTGAATACAGCTTGTTTTGGAATATAATTATGGTCTTTTTCGGTAAATAATATGTGTGATATTCAATATGTGTATGCATTGCACGCAAAAGAAGTTGAAACTCGCATTTGTTTAACCATTTGTTGGTAATTTTAGTGTGGAGGTTGCTTTCCAGGCTTTGCTATACATCCACCTGCTTTTTTCACTTAAATGTTTGCCAATTTCACACTAAATATCACAAAATCTCCCTAGAAAAATTTTGCACGATAGTTTGTAAACAAAAAGGTGGCTTTTGACAACAATTTGACTAAATAAAATTGATCAAAATCAGAAAAAAGCTGTCACCTTTCTTATTTCATGATGTGTGTGAGCTGGGTGTTAGTTTTCCAGAGTTGCATTAAGACCCATCAGATGATTAGTAAGAAGCCAATGTGAATTTCTACAATGGAAGAAGCAGATTTGTTTGGCTTTTCAGATTAGGTTTTCGTGGAGTTGCGAGTGCTTTATACGATTTTTTTGTACTAAAGACAAAAAAAAATAGATTACGGGACAAATCCCAAGCTCTCTTATACTAATTATAATATATTAATTAAACAGCATTGCTTTTTAACTTCGCGCTATCGATCAACTCTCTTTGTGCATAGATTCATTAAATTTATCTTTCTTTCGAACTCGAAATTCGAAAACGCGTATTCACAAGTTTTCTCCACTCTTTCATGTACCTATTCGTTGGAGCTGTATTCGGCTGCTCCAGCAAAATCTATTTCATTTCGGATTATTTGGGCATAAAATTGGAAAAGCCAAGTTAATATATCAATAAGTGACTTATCTTTGATGGATGAAGTGATTGTATTAGATAGTGACAACGAGCAGGACCAATCATCCGACATGGAAGTAGAGACTGTCGAACTGGATGCAGAGCAAATTGTTCCCAAGGACAATGCGACGTAAGTAGCCACACTTTTTAAAAGTAAAAGAAAATTTTGTTAAATTAACCAAAAGTATAAAGGAGCATTTGTACTTCAAAAGTATTCCGCCAGCTGTTTTTACATCATCCAATTAGATTTTGATTATAAAGTTTTTAATGTTATACATATTTATGTATAAGTATGTATCTATTTGCATTTATCTATCTGTCTATACAAGTTATCCCACGCAACAACCTTGGAGGTCAGATTGGGGGTTTCATTGTTATTTTTAAAAGCCGAGTGCAGCAAAATAAAACAAAGAGCAGGTTAAATTTCCTGGTATTAGTTTCCTTTAGGGGTCAACTGCTAATTAATTAGCTGAAATTATGTGATATAGCTCAAAAGACGGGCTCGGCCTCAGGACCACGAATCCGGAAGCGCTTTTTTTAATATTTTGCTTCTCTGCAAAGATATTTGCAATCAAAGTTTCAAGTTTTCATGTGGTTGTTGTAATTTTATTGGACTGTCCCTAAAAACGTGCAAAAAAAGTCCCGCCGTGGCGGTAGCCACGGTTATGTCACCATGACCATAACTTTTCACTAAAACAAAGGGGTGTAAAAGTAGGTCGCCTCCCAGTTGGTGCACCCTGGGTAACGCTAAATGACCTACATAGCCTACACGGCTAGTTTCTTGTATTGCCGGTTCTACGAGAACGGTACCAGTACTTGTGCTGTACCCATCGTGCCGAAACGACCCGGACCGCTTTCTTATATCGACCCTGCCAAGAGCAATACACTCGGGGTGACCCTGTCTGACATTTAGGCAGGGCTACACCTCGCTACAACAACAACAACAACAACAACAACAACAACAACAACAACAACAACAACAACTAAAACAAAAAATAAAAAAGCGCTTCCGGATTCGTGATCCTGATTCCAAAACCCGTCTTTTGAGCATAATTTTAGCTAATTTATTAGCAGTTGACCCCTAAAGGAAACTAATACCCTTATCCAATGCAAGTGTCAAATTCACATACACGATGTAATCCACGTATGCATCTACATATATATGACTTTACAGATATGTAACAGGCGATTGTCTATCGAAGGACAGGGTGGGAGGACTTAAAAGTTTGGTGACTGCCACACCGGAGCGGTTTTGGGGCTGAGAGATACAATCGAGTATGCTGCGGGTTAGGGGTTTAGAATATGCCCGAGGTAGGCATACCGGTCGTAAGCGACTAATATGCACATAGGTAATGACGTGCTACTCGATGGTTGATCTACGGATATGATTCCTCTCACCTCTCATTACCCATCTTCTTCTTCCTCACGGATGGAGGGATGACATGGCCTAGAAGGTTCCACTGGTCATACCAAATCGCTGCCACGACAGTCGGGCAGTATCTACCGCAAGGGAGTACCGCAGCGTACCGGGGTCATATCCGGCCAAGGACTGTCAACTTCGGCATCACTCCCCAAAACCTTCGGGGAGTGTTTTGCTGTTAACAACAACAACAACAACAGTATGCTTGTATTAAGTTAATAAAAAATTTAAAAATTTTTTGTAAATGTTTTTTTTTTTGATAACGTTACTTTCAAAAAAATCTGTTTATTTTGTTGTGCAGCAATTGAAACATATCGTACACGGAGGGAAATCTATGGATCGAACATCCATAATTATTGATATCACATTAAATAAAAATTGATAATCCTGTCCCATCAATGAATATGGATGTTTCATCAATGCTTTTTTGATAAATCGCTATTGAAATGGTATCCATATAAACTATTGATAAATTCTAAATAGTTTAAAAAAACAAAATTTTATATAATTTGACATCTGGTTTCAGTAAGATTCGAACCCTGCTCCTCTGGCACGTTAGCCCAGTATTCTACTATTCGGCTACGGCATTTTATAATATTTTTAGAAAAATGTTCAATCATAAGAAACTCAAAAAATTTTGAATTTAAAAAAACGCTCCAACAAGTTGTAATATTGTTAGGAAATCCATAGTAAAAATTGTTGAACTATTATGATTATGCGTCCCAGAAAAATTTACATTTCGCCAATATATATTAATGCGCTGTCTCTACCATTATTACTATGCAGTAAATATGGATATAAATATGCCGACAATAGAAATTTATATCACGACCATAGATATTGACGTGCCGTTCAAATATATTAGCATTCTATCCATAAATATAGAAAATAGTACATCATATCGAATTGGTTGACATGTCATTTTACTTTTTATTGGGAGGAAATAATATTTGATAACTCGCTCATTCTGAATGAATATTGCATCAAACTCGTCGCTATCAATAGCGATATTGTCACAACATTCAATGCATTTCTCTCAGTGTACCTATGTATGATTGTACCGGGTAAACCCCGAATAAATGCGTTTTGGCTATAAATCAGATTTCTCCTCCGATACACGAGATAAAACTCTGGAACACATGAAACTTTTAAAAAGTTGGTTATGGAGTTCTGACTTGAAGCTGACTTCTGTACCAGTATTGGTATAAGATGATTCATTCATTGATTAGTTTTAATATTAACGAGGTACGGTCGATAATAGGTTGAGATTACTTAGTAGGTTCCACTGGTCATACTAAATCGTTCCCGAGCGCACCGGGTTCATAACTGGCAGTGGTCTGTCAACAACAACAACAAAACGTGCCAGTTTCAAAGTTAGAAATTTAATTTAATTTATTTATTTATTACGATCTAAAGACCTATATAGAACAAGGTTTTGTAATAATTGATAACAAAATTTTTTCAGCATTACTTATAAAAGTAATTAACAAGATTTTAAATTGCATTGATTAATAAATGTCTTAATACTAGTTTTAATATAAGAAGCAACCGTTCTTCACTGGTGCCGAAGTTTATTTACTATCAATAAAATACTTCTAAATTTGCTACAGAATATCCTTTCGCATTGCTAATTTGAATTAAAGATAAAATATAAACATTGAAAATTTAAAGCAAGAGTTAGTTTAACATTTTTTTCCTAAAAGTTTATAAACTGAAAAAATTGTTTTCAAGCGGGTTAAAATATTTTTTCTGTTTGACATTACCCTAGTTTCGATTAAGAGCAACGTCAAATTCAATCACACTTTAGAAACGTAGCTAGGAGGAAGTTACGGAAAATAAATGAAAGTTAAAAGAATGAAAAATAAAGGAAACAAAGGCAATGAAAAGCTAAAAAAAATAATTAAAGGAAATGAATGGAAAAGAAAGAAAACTAAAGGAGTTACGGAAAGGAAAAAAAGAAAGTAAAGAAACGGTAGGAAAGGAAAGGTAGGAAAAGGAAAGGTAAGGGAAGGAAAGGTAAGGAAAAAAGTGAAAGAAAATAAAGGTAAGAAAAAAATAAAAGAATAGAAATGAAATGAAATGAAAAAAAAAAGAATAAAATGAGAGGAAACTAAGGGAAACGAAACTAAAGCAAAGGAAACGAAAGGAAATTAAAGAAAATGAAAATAAAAGGAAAAAAGGAATGTAATGGAAATGGAAAGAAAGGTCATGTAAGAGAATAAAAGAAACGAAAAGAAAGGAAAATAAAAGAAAAGAACAGAAAAGAGAGAAAGAAAGAAGGAAAATAAAATGAAATGAAACAAAAGAAAAGGAAAAGGGAAAGAAAAGATAGGGAAGAAAAGGAAAGGAAAGAAAGGGGTAGGGAAGGAAAGAAAAGCTAAAGAAATAAAACGAGATGAAAGGAGAGGAAAGGAAAGGAAAGAAAAGGAAAGAAATACGTATGAAGACTACCTAAGAAGAATAAATAATTATCAATATTGAAACTATACTGAATGGTGTAAAGATACCAAAATAAAAAGAATGGCAAATTTAAGCAACAGCAAAAAGTTAGGAAAATAAAATAAGCTTTTGTGGTTGAATTTGAACCACTGGGCGAACTCTAGTATACTAAAAATGATAAATAATCATGTAGAATATCAGCAAACAAAATTTAGTAAAAAAATTGGATCAAAAACACAAAAAAAAGACGGAAATATTAAGGGCATTGTGTATTTTCTTATTTGCATCGTATTTATGCTATAACTCTTAAATTTACGATATCTTATATCACGTGTCAAAATTTGTATGAAAATAGGTTTGTTTATTGGGCTGCTCTAGCTTACGCCAGATTGAGATATTTCACAAAATTGTGTTTAACGAACAATTTTCTTGCTCTAGGTTGCTCTATCTTTTGTTTCATGAGTACGCTCAAAACAAAACTAGAGTAATCCAGATCACAAATTTCTGTTCTAGCTTTTTTTATGGAGTAAGTTAGAGCAGAGAAGCAATTGTCAGTCAGAAAAAATTAATTTTTGAAAACTTCAAAAAAATTAGCTTGCAAGAAAATCAATATTTTTGTATACGTGAATTTGCATTAATTTTGAAGATTTAAACAAAAAAAACCAAATAAAAAGAAACTATCGAGATTCAAGTGTTTCATGGCATTTCTGCTCTGAATTGCTCCAAGTTGCTCTATTTCTATTTTGACAGCTGCCCTGCTCTGCTCTGCTCTAACCTGCTCTGAACTTTTTTTTGGTCAGTAAACAAACCTTAGAGCAGAGAAGCAATTGTCAGTCAGGAAAAAATAAATTTTTGAAAACTAAAAAAATTAGCTTGTAAGAAAATCAATGCATTTTTGACATTTTTTGAAAGAAAAAATGGGAAATCGAAAAAACATACTAAATTTTGAAGCTAGAATACTAGGAAACGGCTAGTCTGAGAAAATTTTGGTCAATGCAAATTTTGTAGGGAATTCGATTTCCTTCAAAACTATGTTCAGGTAAATGGTGTTTTACAACAAAGGTTTGTCGTTTTTATACGAAATATGAGGTAAAGTCTGTAAAATCTAAACTAGAGATGATAGACCTCTAGACTAGATCTAAAAAAATTACAGTAATTTTTTTTCATCAAAGAAAATCATACAATCATACAATCCCGAAGTAAAAAAAAAAGCAAAATCAATATAATTTTTGAAAAAAAAACGAAATTTTGAATTTTTGGCCCAGTCTAATATATATACTCGTATATATTAATGGATCTACTAGTCACTTTTTATTTAGTTGATTAAAATATATCGCCGCCAGTTTATATTAGAATAGTGGCTGCCGCAGAGTCACACTTAGGCCCGTATTAAAGCCCGTTGTGATACCACCAAAACTAGGAAGGTCAGTTCCGGGACCCGGCCATATGAAAATCCGAAAATTTCCAAAATTACATAAATTGACATATCGCCGGTTCCAAAGTAAACAGAAGTCACAGCGATATCTCGGTAGCTGAAATGGCTAAAATGATATAATTTTATATGGGCGTAGCACCACCCCCCTTTAAGGCAGGCACTTACGGTAGAACGGTGAAATTTGGTATAAAGTATACTAGTATGGTGTAGAGTATACTTGATGAAATATGATAAAATCGCCCTCTTAACACGCCCACTTTCGATATCGAAAATTTCGAAAATCACCTAAATTCACATAATTCGGTAACGGAAATGGCTAAAAGGATATACTTCGGTAAGATAAACCCCTTAGTCATTCTATTATGATTTTTTGATACATTTTAAAAGTAAGCGTGGCACCGCCCACTTTTAGGGGCGGTATTTTTGAATAAATCTCGATATGGAAAATTTCACATATGTACATTTTTCCCGAACTTAGACTTTTCCTTACTTGATTATGCAAAACAACGTAATGGACATCTGAGAGACATCGTATGTAAGTGACATTTGTGATAAACACTTTTATAGGCCCTGCCATCTTGCGTTGGAAATCAATTAGAAGAATCGATCTTGATCGTAGTTGTCTGTAAATTCAATAATTTGTAGCTGCCAAACCGCCATACTGAAATATCACATACATCGTTTTCAAAATGTCCATTATGCCGTTTTGCAGAATCATTCTACCGCATTCTTCTGGTAGTGAACCGGAGATAGATAAAACACTTTACATGCAAATGTAACAAAAACAACTTAAGCCAGATAAATCCACATAGAAGTCTGGTTCACGGTGTGTTGAATTGGTTTTTGGTGTAGCTGCGTTTAATTGCTTTTGATGAGCCAAATTTTTCAGTAACAGATGTCGCTGTTGCCACCTTAAAATTTATTCAATGAATTTTGGTATTAAACGAAAATACTTTGGGTATTTTTATTTTAATATAATGGGTATACCCCGGATCTACGTGAAAGCGCACCGACATCTGCTGGCGAAGTCTTAAAGTGAACCGGACTGTTCCCGTGAGAATTGAGCGTGAGCCGGAGCGATATCTTCCAGAAGAATGCGGCTATTAACTGCCCCAAAGTCGTCAAACTAAAATCGGTGCTTTGTTTTTGCCCATCACTGTAAATCAAACTTTTTGATTAACTACTTGCACAGCTCATTTATAACAACTCAGCAATCGGTTAGTTGACGGGCGTTCGGTGTTCACGATGCACACAGCTTGCACTTTTTTATTGCTACCAGTGCGTTTCAGTGCGTTTTGTGCAGCGGTGCGATCGATTAGCACGTAAACTGACATTGGCGATAACGGCTTACAACTTGGACTTTGCTTAACCGCCAAGAAATTGAAAGCGTCTAATAACTGGTATTGTGGCATCCACTTTTTAGTTGAGTGCAACAAAGAAAAGAAAAATAATAGAAATCGTTTGCTTAAATTCAATGCCTGAAATTTGTTTACATAAGCCTTTTTTGATGTTTAAAATTAAAACAAAAATATTTTCGTTCTGCTAAGATTGTTTACGTATTTAAAAAAAGAAATATTGCACACATTTAACGTGGCTAAAATAAATGTGCATCGACACTGCTCTCGTTTGATCATTACGCTCGTTCTTTTTGTGTATTTCGCAATTTTAAGTTTCTCTGCTGCGTGTGTTTGTGTGTGATAACCTAATTTTTCAACGCACTTTAAAAATTTTTTTTTTGTTTTTGAAAAAGATGCAATGTAAGCAAATTCGTTAAAATAAAACTAAAAAAAGTTAGTGACAGTAATATTCCACTACCAATACTATAACTGTGAAGGTCTTCGAGTCTAGTCAAGACAGTAGCAACCTAATTCACAATTCACTATTTGTACTGCAAACAAACGATCGTTTTTATTTTAGAGAATATATCAATAAACAAATCAGAAGCAACCAATAATACTCACATTATCAGTGCAATACCCAATGAAATCGACTTTTGAAACCGCTCTAGCGAAGATGATATAGTAAGTATACAACAAACGAAACATTTATTCAAGTAAACACCCGGCAGGAATACAATCGAAACAACCAAGCTAACTAAATCGAAAGTGAAAATCGAGTCTGTAGATGATCCTTGGAACTAGCAACAAAAATCTAGAGCTTGTTGTTTTTGCAGGGGTCTTATTAGTTCGTCTATAGTTCGAATATGCATAGAGTATAATTAAGATTTAGCATTGCAGTCCGGCGTTCGATTGCTCCTCTACATTATTTCAAATAGGGCTCAGTCCGCTGTAATCCGTGCGAAAATAGCCAGAAATAAACTGCCGAGTTACGTGTGTTGAGTATAATTTCAATTTCAGTTTATCCAGTCTATGATTTTAAAAATTTTACAAACTAGGAATACCAATCCAAATCTTAAGCATAAGTAAAAATACAAGCATTAAAGGTAAAAATATAAGCATGTTAAACATAATACGAAGCAAGTTTAGTACCAAAACATCATCTCGGAAGTGCGAAATCCAGATCAAGACTACAAAAGATTTTATTAAATTCTGAGACGTCCCTCGAGATGGGATCAAAATTAGGGTAATTAGTTCTGATTAATTTGTTGTTAAATGGATACTCCGCGCGGAAGGTTCTGGGACGTTAAAACTTATTTTTGCTAAAAGTTCTGGACAATTAACCATACCATGGATTAGGTCATACATAAACATCAAAGATTGAATACAACGCCTGAGACTTCATGCTTATGAGGGCACAACGGGCACTGTAAGACGGTAATGGATCAGTGAATCGGAGCGGTTGAACAGCAAATCTGCTAAAACTTCTTGGTTCCCTTTCAATTCTCTGAGAATGAACAGCATAAATCGTATTCCAAATTATGGATGCATATTCTAGTTTCGAGCTTTCATATAAAATTTTTCTAGTGTACGGATCTTTGAAATCTTTGGCGTATCGCCGCAGAAAAGCCAAGCTACAATAAGCCCTGGGCAAAATGAAACTTATGTAGTAGAGCTGAATTTTTTGAACTGAGCCACCTAAAATTTTTTCAACGGAGATGTATTTTAATGAAAGTGGGTAGTCTGCCTCACAACGATTAAACAAAAATACATAGGTATTTAACAATTTTTCGAAATTCGAAATTTTTTTCAACACTTTTCGAAATATCTTAGTTTTTGCCGATTTTTCCCGATTGGTTAAACCGATTTTGCTAATTTTTAAAATATATATAAAAGATGGTATCTTCTACCAAACTGCATCTTTTACTTTTGCAAATAAATTTTTTTGCAAACATGATTCGCATTTTTTATTTTCTGGATCGCGGTCAGATGACGTTTTTGAATGATGCTGTTGGACCTTCCATTGCAAAATATTAGCAAAAAAAAAAAACACAATTCCAGGTAAATGATGTAAGTTTAATAAAATATCCTAGAAAGTTGAAGCCTTCCACATTGCAAAGCCTCCCCCTTTTACCCTAATTGCGATACTGAAAATAGCCAGTAAACAATTTTGTTTGACATCGACTTGAGCCGCATTTAAGATCATCCTTTTTAAAAAACGAGCCGAAAAAGATTCATCGCGAAGCACTCTCTTAAGATTAGTTAAACAATTTTTCGCAGGGTATATATGCAGGTGTTGGAATTTAAGTGTGCTCTGCCCAATCCACAAGAAAGACGATCCCGCTAACCGCACCAACTACCGCGGAGTCAGTCTTCTTAATATCGCATATAAGGTTCTTTCTAGGGTATTGTGTGAAAGACTGAAACCTATCGTAGACAAGCTGATTGGGCCTTATCAGTGTGGCTTTAGACCTGGTAAGTCTACCATCGACCAGATTTTCACGATCCGTCAAATCCTGGAGAAGACCCACGATAAAAGAATCGACACACACCATCTCTTTGTCGATTTTGACAGTGCCAAAATAAGTTGCCTATATGCCGCCATGTCTGAATTTAACTTCCCTGCAAAGCGTATACGGCTTTGCCAAATGACGTTGAGTAATACCAATAGCTCCGTAAAATGGATCTGAGCCATTTGAAACCAAACGAGGCTTCAGACAGGCTACTCCGATTTCTTCAACCTGATGCTGGAGAAGATAATTCGAGCAGAAGAGCTAAACCGCAATGGTACAATCTATTACAAGAGCGTGCAATTGCTGGCGTATGTCGATGATATTGATATCATTGGTCCTCAACGAGGACAAGACGAAGTATCTGCTGTCATCAAAGAAAGAATCGGCGCACCTGCGCCTTGGCAGCCAAGTCACCGTTGATAGCTACAAATTTGAAACGGTGAGGGACTTCGTCTATTTGGGAACCAGCATTAACACCGAAAATAATATCAGTCTACACCTTTTTAAGTTTAAGTTCAGAAAGTTGCAATTGATATTCAGAAAATTACAATTCAAGTTCAGAAAATTACAATTCAAGTTCAGAATTTCCATTTTAAGTTCAGAAAGTTACAAAAACAAAATTCAAGTTCAGAATTTTCCTTTCAAATTCAGAAAATTAGATTTCAAGTTCAGAAAACTACAATTTAAATTCAGAAAATTCAAATTCAAATTCAGAAAACTACAATTTCAGTTCAGAAAATTGGTGACACATTAGGGTGAAATGTTTCCTTATGCAGGTGCTTGCACTGTAGAACGCGGCATACAAGATTGTATGCCATTATACGTAAACATATGGGACAGTTATCTTTTCCATTTGACGTTCTTGTTTTTATTTTTTTATATTTTATTTAAAATGAGTTTAAAAAAGTTTTCATGCGCACAGTGGACTTTTTTTAAAGTAAACTATGTGAAAATTTCTGAACTTGAATTGAAATTTTCTCAATTTGAATTTTAATTTTCTTAACTTGAATTGTAATTTTCTGAATATGAAATGAAAATTCCGAATTTGAATTGTAACTTTCTGAACTTGAAATGGAAATTCTTTAAAGCCCAAAGGCTCCGCTGGCTGGGTCATGTTATGCGAATGGACAAAGAAGCTCCAGCACCCGAATTCGACAGCAGAGGTAGGGACTGGCCTCGACTGGAATGGAAACAAGAAGTGGAGGATGACTTGGCGTCTGTTATAACTAAAAAGTGTTACGAAACGGTCAAAATCGCCTAGGCGTTTAAGCGCCAATAAATGACGCAAGCCAAGATTAGATTAGATATGCATATGCAGGTGCATATGTATGGAATTCAATGTTATTTAATTTAAAATATATGAATGTATTATAATCTTGTAAGCTCGCTCGAAGTCACTGAGACTAAGCAACTACATTTGATATGCTTTTTGCGGTAATTCACCACAATGCCATAAAATGAATAATCTTATTGAGCAATCCATTTTAGATTGACATTTTTTTTAGTATCTGCAATGGCTGCAAAGATACATATGTATGAAGGTCGGCCAAGGTTCGACTTCTAAGCGTTGTGAGATGGTTTAAAAACGCTGACAGATTTATTGTATATGCATTAAAGATTCTATTTCAATATGCACTAAAGATATCTCTTTGAATAACTTAAAACATATGAGTGTTTTTATTTAGTGACAATTTAAAATCAACTCAAGTCAACATAAACAACCAAAAAAGAAAACAGTAGAGTTTTGTGCCGACCTCGAAAGGTTAAGAGTATACTCTTAATGTTGTTATGCTGCGAAATTTTCTTACTATTCAACCACAATTGTAATTTACAATGTGCAAACTTAAATAGCAAAAACGTGTGGAGGAGTGTGGGTTATAGAGCATGAGTTTAATGAACCTTTGGCGGTTGCTTCGACGGTCTGATCGTATAACCCAGCAAACGTTGAACGTAAAACATCCTGATGATAAGCCAATGCTTCCATGATTTTATAAGAAGATTAACTTTTATAAGCTCGGGTCTGTGCAGAAAAGATGTATATCGTGAAGCCGGTGTTGGATCGTGATATTAAAGGTTGTTATTGTTGGATTGTCGTAAATCCTTTTTACTTAAGACTTTTTCGCTAAAGAGGAACTGTCATAAGCTGAATTTTTTGTAAAGTGCAAGTTTAAACCACAGACAAAGTTGAATAGAGTTTATCCCATACAAATTGACCGTTTAAACTCAGTTTAAACTCGCAGTGAAGTTTAACTTGCACTGAAAACCCGGGCCTATGTCATCTCACCAACACATAACTGCTTAGGTATGTGTTAACCCAATAACAGTTTTGTTTGATATCAACTTGAGACAGATTTGAGATTAAATCCCTTTATCAAGTCTCCACGGCTAATTCTTAATTGTAATATGAGAATTTCGGTGATTCTCAGGTGGAAAATAAAATGAGTCTCAACTTGCTCTCAAAGAAAAATCTCTATTTGGAAACAAGTTTTGTCACATGCTAAGGAATACAATTGAGGTTAACACTCAATCCCAAATACCGTCTAAGTTGAAGAATAAGTTTGGAGAATAACGCTTAATGCCTGCTGGGTAGTCAGTTGTTGAATGAATTTCTGTATGATTTCGTAGCTCGTAGTGTGTGACAACAAACACCCACACTTTTCAAGCAGTTTTTGTTGTGTTCTAAATTGTGGGGCATGAGTATCTTATTGACGCATTTTGTGGTCAACATTACACGCTTTTGGCGTCATTAAATTGTACGTATGTATATTTAAGGGAAAAAATAGAAAATAATTTTTTTTTAAATATTGTTTATTTTTACCTGAGTAAATAATTGGGAAAGTTCATAAATAAAAAGCAAAGCTGAAGAATATAGATTTGACGAATAAATTTATTTTTACATACATGCCATTGATCAGATTAATAAATTAATTGTTTTTTGATTACTCTAAAAAATTTTTGATTCGAGTAAACTTCCTACAAGTGTATTGCATTTGAGATAGATCGTTTACGAAACTCATGGCATTCTGGAATCGAATACATGAATTCATTTATGCATTCAAAAGTGTAGAATAGGGTAGAAGGGGGCACATTTGCCACTTGGTTTTTACCTGCTGAGGATCACGCCAGTAATATTTTCGCTTTAAATTTGCTTCCCAAGAAACAGAGTTGTTAAATGAATACCTTTCGGAATTATTAGACGTCACATTCCAGAGACTTGGATTGCAGCCTTTATACCATTTTTTGGTATAAGAAATACAAATTTTCAATGTCAAGGAAAGTAAAAAGAGAGGTAGGCCATCAAAGATCAACCTATCGATGTACGTTAAAATTCCGCCGTTTCTATCAACAAAAACCTAAATAAATAAATAAAATAACGTTTATGGATCCTATTTTCCTTGAAATAAACAATGCACCTAAGTATGTACCATCGAGTCCATATTTTCTTGGTACTCGGGACGCCACTGAAACATCTGCATTTTTTTTTTTTTTTGAAATTTTTGACGTAAATAGGCACGATTGCCCTGTTCAAACGTAAATATCTGTGTATTTTGTACTGAAATGTTTTCGAACGGTACTAGCTTTTAATGCCAATATTGGAGTATTACATACATACATATATGATTGCAAGTAAAAAACAGTTCAAAGCTTTAGTTTTGGGAATATGCAAGTTTTTTTAGGGAAAATTTCGAAAGTTATTAGAAAATTCACTTTAAAAAAAAAAGGTAAAAAATAGCACCTTTAAGGGTTAAGTTAAAGCGCTTATTATTAATTACTAACTTCTAAGGGGATAATACCAGAGAGGAAATTTTATTTTTTTATTTACCTGAAATATAATTATAAATAATTATATTACGAAAAGGCAACTAGCAACATGGGATATCGATCTGTTTTATTTATTTGTATCACCCTAATATGTAAATATGCATGCGCTTATTTGTGTATTCAGTATCTAACCAGGGTTGGCTTTATTACATGCATAATATAAAAGGTGTTGTCGCAGGTCATGCGACCTTTTTCAGTCTTAAACAAATAACATCCGGGAAGAAAATTAATTTTGAAGTGGAGCATTGAAAGTGGAGCTTTAAGGTGGAAAACCAGCTGTTTTTAACTTTATCGCACCCAAAGGTAGAACTGCGCAAATCAACACAAAAATTCATTGAATATCTCTGAAACTAGTTGAGATGTTGAAATTAATCACATCGCTTATTGTAACACTGCTGTTTTGAGAGCAAATGTACCTATTTATTTCCGAACGGTTGCGAAAGGGTTAATCCACTTTCTACCCAAACGGGTTCTTTTAACATCTATATTCTACCACTTCTGTATTCTACCAGAAACAAAAAGTTGACACCTTTATGAGTATTCTACATAATTACAATTTTCTCATAACTATATAGTGAACTATAGCCATGGACGAAAATAATTAATCGCGGATAACTTTCCTAGAACATTATTCGCACAATTTTTTTCCAGGGATAGCTTAGAGATGTCTAGAAATTTTGTATACAAATACGCACTTGTATTCATAGCAAGTTAGTATTTTCATGATTCCAAGTTCGAACATTAACTGCATTTTAAAGTTGTCTTTGCAGCTCGTAAGGCTTTGTTGCGAGTATACACATTAAAGTGGGTCGAATTAAAAAGTGAAAAATCGCCTTCGCGGATACTGTTCTAGGGGTCATTTTAAACAACTTTGATGAAGAAACTATAGGTCTAAAGTTTGGTTGGAACCCCCGGAAATCGCGTTGAAGTTACATTTATTGGTCGATAACTCTGAAACCGGTCGAGTTATGGAAATAAGGGATACTTTAAATTTTAATTTAGACAGACAGGCAGACAGACAGACGGACAAAAATTCTAAAAACGGTTGAGTTGGATTCTGTTGGCTTAATAATAATACACCGTATCATTTTTTTTGGAATATCTGCAATGTACAGACATCGACTTGTTAAAGTTCCAGATATATCCTTCAAACAATTAAAAAGGTGGTTTTGCCCCCTATTTCCAGATGTTGACCATGTATTTGAAATTCTCGCTGTGTAGCTTTTGCGTGGTTGACTAGAGCTACAACTTAAGGCATGTCCCGTAAAAAGTTAATGCTCACTGTCACACAGCGTGATAGGTCGCATACAAAAATTTTAATTACCTAACTATGAAACTTCACCGCGATTTCCGGGGCTTCCAACCCAACTTTAGACCTATAGTTTCTTCAGAAAAGTTGCTAAAAATTACCCTTAGAACAGTTTCCGCGATGGCGATTTTTCACTTTTTTCCCTCCCCTATAAATCGTTCCACTCTAATGCACATACAAATTACTATGGCAATGTTCTTGTGTTTAGGTCGCTATACTTCGCCACATTAGCACAAAAAGTAAAGTGGGCATTATGCTTTGTGTGACTAACTTGACGCCATATTGTCTCCTTCAGTTGCTAATTCTCCACTTACAAACAAACCAAAGAAACTCTTACCTAATTTCCAAACTGCAACAACAGACAACGGCATATTACAAAAGAGAATCGTATTTAATATTGTCGATGTAACAGTACTTCGCCCTGTCGGCGCGTAAACTTTTGGATGTCATTAGACTGGGTTATATTGAAATAACCGGGTGGTGTTCTTGTCTTCCATACCTAATATTCTATTTTCGAATCCTGGGCAGGTTGTTTCCTCCGTTCGGATTAGGCGTGGAACATGATGCTTTTGTTGGAAAATTTTAAGGCGAAGCTGTCTTTGATCTTTGACCAGTTATGTGTTATGCTCGATTTGTACAAAGGGAGTCTTTTGCATATTTTTTAAATCAGCTTTGTTTAATGTAGAATATTTGCAAGTGCTTAGACTAAGAAGTTTTACATATATATCTACATACATACATACACACTTGTGCTTCTGTAAATACTATATAATATTGTAAATTCTTGTGCGTTTCGATAGGATCTTGAGCTTTTTTTCTTTTACTTATTGTTCCCGATTGTGCTCTTTGTCTAATAGTTGGTTCAGGCCACACAGTCGATGGCCGATGGGTTCGGGTTGGTTTGAAGAGTGAGTGTGGGTCGGTCATTCATCCTTGCTCGCCAGCAATATATTGCACACTTGTATTGTATTTGTATTACTTATACACGAATGGTTTTTGTTGCACTTATTCGTTGCCCATGCCCGTTTACTGCTGCTATTATTTCTCAGCGCGTATCAGTCGTCTCTCAAAGTTCCAAGCGGTGGGTAGTGCGAGTTTTGCATGCCCGCATATTCCGTTCTTAGTTTACAAAATATTCGTTGCATCAATGTGGCATTGTTCATATTGCCAAAATGGTGTGTTCGATTGTTTAGTGCCATTGTGGCACGTTTCACAAATTTTCTGGAGCTCGTCGCTCGTTCTAAAAACAATTACATAACGGTTGTGTTCAAAACTCAAAGGCTAAAATAATTAATTAATAGATATTAAAAAAATTAAAAATCGTCTCGCCTGCATCTCCGAATTATTAACTTTTTTATACCATACTATATGCATTCAGATGAATTTACATTTTTGCCACGGTGAGTACCTATGAATATAGCTTTTGGAGCTCCTCGGCGTCCTCAAGCATCTGTTGATGGTAACCGCAGCAACGAGTACATATGTGAGTGTCGGGTGCTTGAAGCTTGCCAGGCGACACACAAGCATAAAGCGTCAACACCATTTGAAATAAAAGCTCGTAGCAAAAGGTTGTAGGCATTTTCCAACCGGACCATGATTTTGTTCATATGCATTATTATTATTCCTTCATTTTTGGGGAAACTATAATTTTTATCAATTTAAAAATCATTTAAAAAATAATAAAAAAATAATAACCCATATTTCATGTTGTATTACATCAGGGCCCATTGATTGGTCAGTGCGATCATAGCGCTCTCACAAGCGCACCAACAATTTCATTGGTTCTCAGATTTACGGACAATTGTCCCACTATCTGCCGGGGCTTGTATTACATCGCATACAACATCAAAGCATTTCCAATTTTTCATTCGCATATGTGCACTTTCAATTTTTCTCTGAAGAAAATGTACTAGCCAAAAGTGTTATTTTTCGTCAGACACAAAATAAAAGTGTTAGTCTTCTTACAGAATTTGAAAAGTGTTAGTTTTCGTAAAAAATTTGAAAATTGTTACTTTTCGTATGACACGTCGTATGTAAATGACTGTGTAACAAACCTCTACCTTTGAATATTCAGAAGAACAACAGCATCCTTTACCAGGATAATGAAAAAACGTATTCACGAGAAAAGGACTTTGGAATTTCAAAAGTATTTTAGTAGATTGCGTAAGAATATGTTTTCTAGTAAAAATAATAAATAGAATACCACAAACCGGAAAATTAAAAAACACAGCAATTCTGTGTTAAAAACCAAACTTTATATCGTCGGCTTAAGTCGCAAAGGTGCTAAGTGCCATTTTTCAAATTTTACAGGAGAGACAAAAAACAATATAAAAACATAAATGTAAGTTAGGAGTTTCGGTTTTTTACGCCATGTTACTTAATTTTAGAGTATAATAAGTGAAAGCCCATAAAAAAATAAAAATTTATAATTTAGGCCGACTTACATGCACTTTTGGGGCTTAGCACCTTTTCGGCAACTACTTTTTATATTTTTCATTGGACTTAGCTCCTTTTTTTTTGAGTGACCTAAAGCAATTTTCTGAGTATGAGGGTTCTTAGAGGTTCTTCCGCAGAATTTTTACCTAGTCTTAGAATTTTTATATTAAGCTTAGTTATACCACAGTCCGCGCTTAAAGCTCAAATTACCTATTTTTTGGAGCTCTGTTACTCTGCAATTAGAAGCAATATTTGGATCAAAGTACATTATTCTGAAAGCCTAGATGCAGACAAGCACGAGCAGATTTTATTGCACACCTTTTGACGAAAATCGCTTTTGCGAAAGTCGACAAGTAAATGTGATTTAGGTCTTTGGAAGGCTGAATATGATAGCCCAAACATTTGTCTTTACTATCCAAGGCCAAAATGTATGTGTCAGTTACTAAGGAGAAGGGAGGTCAGCACAGGTAGATAATCCCATTTAACATTTTTTTCATTTCCACTAAAACCACAATGTCCAGTATATGAAATTTTTGATTCCATACATATTCATAGTCGAAATAAAGTAGGTACTTATGCCGATTTTTATGACAGATAGGGGGTTGGAAATTGTGTCAAAAAAGCCGACGCTAACTTTAGTAGCTACTTTATTTGGAATATGAATATGCCCCATATATTTTTACTTTAAATTTTCAAATTCGCTTGGAGTTAGCACTTTTTCCTTTCATTGATGGACTTAGCACCTTTTCTAATCAATGCAAACAACGCACTTAAAAGCAGAATAGTGATGCAATTCATGATGTAAGTGGCGTATATTAACTATTTCTAGCAATTTGCATCAAAACCTGAAAAAATCCAAAAGGTGGACTTAGCACCTTTGCGACTTAAGCCGACGATATGGCAAACTTTTATTTGCATACTGTTTCAGGCGGTCACATATAAAATTAAAGGGAATCAAAATACCTATCGAATGGTATAAAAATATTCAAAATCGGTTCGGTAGTCCCTTACCTCTCTAATCCTCTTCCACCTTCATACCTCTACCAATCTCGCTCAGACTTTCGTTCATATCTCACCATATCACGCTCACGCTACCACTTTTTGCCTACTTCATATACCATTTCCCTTCACCCTCGCAAAGTTTCTCGGTAACATCTGTTCAAATTTGGGTCGAAAATTGCCACCTATGTAATATTTGGAAAACATTTTCCTATGGAGAAATTAAAAAAAAAAACAACTCTAATGTAAAATTTTTACTCTACATTCAAAAAGAACATTCCAAAGTTGAAGTTTATGTTGTCATAATTTTTTTATTTATTTCTTGTTTATGTTTTGTTTTTGATCATTTCGTTCAAAATTTAAGAGTTTTTGTAAAATATTCGCGATTTGTTTGTATTTCGTCTTTTATATGGATACTAAATTTGCAAGTGTTATTGCGTTAAGAAATGAAGTCGCCAAATGTCCAAGTCGGGTTATTTTATTGCAGTTTAGAAAGATGTAAGAAATGCTCATTTGGTTATTATGTTTGTTGTTGTACCGTGCGCCATTAAACTTCATTTAGAAAAAGTAGTTTGTGAATATTAAACTATTTGTGGAAATTTTCCTTTTGCCTGAACGTAGTATCAAAGGAAAATTCCTTGCGGCTATCATCGGTCGTCTTTAAATAAACCCTCCTTATCGCTCCAAGCGCTTATAAGTTGCACAAGAAGTGATTTGACTTATTGTTTTTTCTTCTTTTTTGTTTTCAGTATTGCAGAGGAAAAGAAGAAGCTTGGCAATGACCAATACAAAGCACAAAACTACCAAGCTGCTCTTAAGCTCTACTCCGATGCCATTCAGTTGTGCCCCGATTTTGCTGCTTATTATGGCAATCGCTCCGCCTGTTACATGATGCTTTCCAACTATATAAATGCATTAAACGATGCTCGACAAGCTGTACGTCTAGATCCGAAATTCGAGAAGGCCTACGTTCGCATTGCCAAATGTTGTTTGCTTATGGGTGATATTGTTGGTAGCGAACAAGCTATTAAAAAAGTACTGGAATTGGATTCGCAAAGTAATGCTGTTAAAACAGAACAACAAGGAATGCAGCAATTGCGCCAGTTGGAAAAAACGATACAAACAAATTATGATTCTAAGTCTTTCCGCAATGTCGTCTATTATTTAGATAGCGCCTTGGCGATTGCACCCGCCTGCCTTAGGTAAGTACAAATTTCTATACTTGTATTTGTATAATGAAATAAAATGTGATTATCCTTTGATTTATGTAGATATCGTTTGCTCAAAGCTGAATGCCTCGCATTTCTTGGTCGCTGTGATGAGGCTGTTGATATTGCCGTTAGCGTAATGAAATTAGACACCACTTCTGCTGATGCTATATACGTACGTGGTTTATGCCTATATTATACCGATAATTTGGAAAAGGGCATTTTGCATTTTGAACGTGCATTACAACTCGACCCCGATCACAAAAAAGCTAAAGAGATGCGTAATAAGAGTAAGGCGCTTAAAGATATGAAAGAGAATGGCAATACTCTATTTAAGTCAGGCCGTTTTCGCGAAGCACAAAACGTGTATACCGAAGCACTGAAGATAGATGAGTTGAATAAGGATATAAATTCAAAATTATTGTACAATCGGGCGTTGGTCAACTCTAAAATTGGTTCTTTACGTGATGCCATCGCTGATTGTTCACGTGTTTTGGAAATCAATTCGCAATATTTGAAGGCTTTATTGTTGCGTGCTCGGTGCCACAACGATTTAGAAAAGTTTGATGAGTGCGTAAATGACTATGAGACAGCATTGCAATTGCAGAAGACTCCAGAAATTAAAAAGTTATTACGTGATGCAAAACTTGCACTGAAAAAGTCAAAGCGTAAAGATTACTACAAGATTTTGGGTATATCACGCAATGCTACCGATGATGAAATCAAGAAGGCATATCGTAAAAAGGCATTAGTACATCATCCAGATCGACATGCCAACAGCAGTGCTGAAGAACGTAAAGAGGAGGAACTGAAGTTTAAAGAAATAGGCGAAGCCTATGCGATTTTATCGGACCAACGAAAAAAGATGCGCTATGACAGTGGTCAAGATATAGAGGAACAGGAACAAGGTATGTGTATATATGTGTTAGGTGTTAATCTCAAGTTCGTGAAACATCCCAACAAACACAGTCTCTAACGTTAGAGAAATTTACATTGATTCATTAGATAACTAGTGTAATTCTCGAGTCGAGAAAAATACTAGAGAACTACACTAGAAAGGGACCCGAGAATGATTAGAAAAATAATGCAAATTCAATACACATTAAAACCCTATTAGAGAATGGCATTACAACTCGTTTGGAGAACTATGATTTTCTCGATTTGAGAATTATGTTCCATTTTGTTGGAGAACACTGTATATGGAATATACATATATGGTTGGAATATGAGGCTAGTTATCTTATCGACATCTAACTTCGGTGTTTGTTGGGATTCTGCTGATTTTTTCCATACGGTTTTTTATTGTTATTGTATGCCCAATCTTCATAAACTCATATGAATGAATATGCAGAATTCTCTAAGAAAAAAATTGCAAACATTCAAGTTGGAAAGTTAAGAGGCTTAAAAAAAAAAAAAAAATTATGAGGAATTGTAAAATGGCTTCATTTTGTACTATTGCAAGTTACATATCGTCCCGTTTCTGCCTTAGGGGAGATAGCGCAGACGAACGATTCGTCAGCTCACAAAATCGCCTAGCCATCGCATTATCTATCATTTTCGTTCGGTCCATAGATTTTTTATATATTTTCGGCTTTTCTTTGACATAAAAACAAAAATGAAAGAAAATGCGATGGGTAGGCGATATTGTGAGACAGAAACATAAATGTTCCATTTTTTCGTTTTTAGGGGATTGGGGGAAAATGTGTTCTATATAACACGCTAACGGGGAACTCCTAGCTCCCATAGCAACCGAACAAAAAGCAGAGCTAACTTGTGAAATCAAGGTCGACTTATGCCACTTTTGCTTAAAAGGGCTTACATGAAACTCAGACACTTTACATTTATTTAAGGGTAAAACATAAACAAAAGCGCTACAAGTGTATAAAGCACTGGTCTAGGTTTTTTGAATTTAATTCGCATAACAGAGGATGCCCAGCAAACATTTAGGCTTGAGTTATGTTAGATCTCAAGTTGAGAACTAAGGGGCTTCTCCAACCTCAAGCGTTGTGTCTCAACAGGAGAAACACTTGAGAACGATGGGGATTTTTTGGCAGTGCACCGAAGTTAGCGTGCCACTTCTGGAAAACCACTTTCGAGACCAGCTAGGATAAAATCCTTTCCACGTGATTTTGCCGTAAATTAGCTGTAATTAATCTGTGAAATCAAAAAATTTGTCGCGGAAGTATTTTGGAAAATATTGAGTGGCACGCCAACTTCATTTGAAAAATTACCTTAGGGATCAGCTAGAAAAAAATGTTAACAGGTGGTTTTGCCGTAAATTAGCCGTAATTAAATGACATATTTGAAAAATAAAAAAAAAATAATTTTTTTTTGATAGTGCACCGCCAACTTCACATGAAGTTAGCGTGCCACCTTTAAAAAACTATCTTAGGGACCAGTTAGGGAAAAAATGTTTGCACGGGATTTTGCCGTAAATTAGCCGTAATTAATCTGTGAAATCAAAAAATTTGTCGCGGCCGTATTTAAGAAAATATTGAGTGGCACGCCAACTTCATGTGAAGTTGGCGGTGTACTATCAAAAAAAACCTTTTTAATTTTTTAAATATGTCATTTAATTACAGCTAATTTAGACAAAATCACGTGCTAAAATTTTTTCCCTAACTGGTTTCTAAGATAGTTTTTTAAAGATGGCACGCTAACTAACTATCAAAAAAAATTTTTTTTTTTTAATTTTTTAAATATGCCATTTAATTACAGCTAATTTACGGCAAAATCACCTGCAAACATATTTTCCTAGCTGGTCCCTAATGTAATTTTTCAAAGGTGGCACGCTAACTTTACATGATAATATTTTCCAAAATACGGCCGCGGCAAATTTTTTGTTTTCACGGATAATTTACGGATAATTTACGCAAATTTTCCACTAGTTACTTTTTTGCCACGTAAAAGTTGTCTTGCCAACTTCAGAGAGGTATAAAATATGAAACAAGTCCGGTTCTATATCTTATCTCTAAAACCGTTTTCAATAGGATGCTTAGCTAAGTTGACACGAAACTTCGTATATGAAAAAATCCAAAAATAATTGCCCGGCAAAATTAATTCTTTCCCGGCAAAATCACGGCAAAATAGCGACAAATTATCCACCTGGTCCCGACTCGATTGCATTAGGGCTTAGCTAACTTGACACTCATGAAAGGGATGGTTCTCAACTCGTACTCAAATGGGATTCTCTAATTGGACTCAAGGGTATGAATGCGACTCTGAAAATAAATACCAAAAAAAAAAATAAACCACGATTTTTCCAAGTGAAAACGCCATGAATTTTGACAAAAATTTTTATTTACATAAATTTTAGTCTAAGCTCTTCAAATTTAATTTGAGTATAAGAAGCTGGAGATTGGAGAATATGTTGGATATCAACTTGAGAACAGTACAGTTTTTCAAAAGTTGGAGAAAAAGTTGAGCCATGTTTGCTGGGTTTTAGAGAAAGATGTTGGATATCAAATTGAAAACTATAAAGTTATCAAACTATCTCTAAGGTTAAATAATAACACGGTACAACAAAATTGAAGTTTTTGAAAATCCCACCGGGTTTCTAAACGGTTTCGAGTTAAGTCATTTTTCAATAGCTGTACTTAGTAAAAGGTACCACATATTATGAGAAAATTGACTTAAAAAAATCATTTTCCCATACAAATAAGGGTTAAGTTACCGCGCTTATTTTTGTGAGGCATATTTTCTTAACTATTTCAAACTTTTTAGGGGGTAAGACCTATTTAAATTGCCCTTTTTATGGTAGTACATAATGAAGAACATAATTTTTATAAGAATTTATAATACAATTACTCAATAAAAATTTTTATTTGCAGATTTTGATCCGAATCAAATGTTCCGGCATTTTTTCCAGTTCAGCAGCGGATCAGGTCAGAATACATCATTCGGGTTTGAATTTTAAACTCCATCGCGCCAAAATCTTAAACAATTCATCACACAACGTTCTCCAAAAGATTTATTATCCTCAACAATGCAACCAATCCAAATGCGCATTCGAATTTTTTTGTTCATGTGCACAACCCAAACATAAAAGCAAAAACAAACTGTTGCAATAGTGGCTTGTCGCAAATTTGAGTAAAAAACACCTTTTTTTTAAAAAGGAAATTCATTTTTTAAGTCTCTGATGGCATTTCATTAAGAACATGTGAACATGTGACAAGCGACAGTGGTGAATAGCGAGAAAACTAAGCAAGATAAATTCTAGTTCATTATAGCTATTTAAGAAACATGTTCAGTAAACATTTTCGAATAGCAGACGAATTGTTGATGGTAGATCAAAATAGTCATATTACTGGATACATATTTAGCAAAAAAATACAGCAAAAACGAATTTCAAATATTTTATGCACACTTTTATTGTTTTTTTTTTTTAAATTTTTTTGTATGTGAACGAACGCCTGTGTGTCGATAGGAGGGATATATCATCGATTAACATAGCTACATATGCTAATGAATATGTATGTCGTCATGCGTGTGTTGATTGTTTAAAACATTATTGCAGAAATTATAAGCAGACTGTTGAAATTTCGAACACAAATTCTTATGTCTAATTTGAAATTTATATTAAACAAATTATATTATACATAAAAAACTTGTCTTTTTTGTATACTGCATACTTTCTTAAACCCGGAATGGGTTAGATGTTTTTATTTCACTATGAGGTTAGATTTAGGTTTGGTTACTTCGAATTGATCCGAAGATCAAGTGTTTTTCTTATAAAAGAAAGTAATACCAAAACATTAGTTCACTTGCAGCTTCACATTTTTATTTTTTTATTTTATTAGCACACGACGGCGAATTCACGAATTGAAAATCAAAAATAAAGAAGAAGAGAAGGAAAGAATGTCAAGAAAAAAGCTACCAGTATTGCCACTTTTAAGAGTTCGAATCCCTTTTTACTTCGCAGATTACAGGTCTGCTTTCAGCATTTATAACAATGTACAGCAGGCGGCTGGGTATGGGACCAAACCAACTTTTTTGAAGAGATAAATACATAGTAAAAAAATGGCTTTCGCCCGTTTTTCGAAGTTAGCTTCCAAAATTTAGTTACGAGCTTTTGAAGTTCGAAAGTGGGTTTCTAATTAATTTGTTAAAAAGAAAAATTGAGAAATGCAAAACATCGAAAAAACGGGAATGCCATTTTTTTACTCATAAATAAAGTTTTAAGTAAATACAAAAATAAATGCTTCATTTGGGCTAAATGCTAAAATTTGTTTGCCAAATTAGACGAATTAAATTTAATTTGACCTAATTTGGTGATCAAATTCCATCTGCGGATGAACAGTCTCGAAACAACTTAGCCAAAAGTGACGCATTTGGTGCAGTGTAAACGTAGCTTAAGAATACAGACCTATAAATTCCCCCGTTTGTGTACTATCAACTAATGACGTTACTACTGCGCTGCTCAGTCAGACAATTTGAATTCGTTGCCCGCACAACAGAGTTTTTTCGAATCACACCAGCGGCAGAAGTAGAAGAAGGTTGCAATCATTGTCTTTGCGTACAAACTGAGGACGTCACATCTGTGAAACGAATTCATTAGAACGGTATCGCTTTAGACACAATCTTCTGTACCTTAACAGTTTGCCTCAAATAAATTTATGTGTAATTGATGCCAAACAAACACTTTTTATTTCGAAATTTCCAATGAAGTAAATTTTTACCCAGTTTTAAGCATATTCTATTTTAGTCTAGTTAGTATGCATTGAATCCATTGGAAAAATTAGATGTCAAAAATAGTTGTTGTTGTATTGTTGAGTGTATTGCTCTTGGCCGGGTCGATATAAGAAAACGGCCCGGGTCGTTTCGGCACGTTGGGTACAGCACAAGTACTGGCACCGTTCGCGTAGAACCGGCAATACAAGAAACTAGCCGTGTAGGCCATGTAGGTCATTTAGCGTTACCCAGGGTGCACCAACGGGGAAGCTACCTGCATAGTCGTTGAAGTGAATAAATTTACGAACTTTCATACAATCTTTGACACTTCATTAACGCATTTGTTAATTTTTTACGTTTCACGCGCTCATGACTAAAAAAAGCCACCGATGGGGCAGAAATTTATGTCCGAAAATAAAAATGTTGTAGTGCAAATACAGCATGAACATAGTATAAGAAATCTTTAAATTTCAGTATCCATATGAATTTGTGACTAAGTACTGGAGTATCGCTCTTCAAACGAAGAAATGAATGGATTTTCAACTGTCCTACAGATCCCAAAGGCGGAGGCTCTTGGTAATGGCTTGTACATTGCACTTAAGCTGATAATAAAATAGAATATATAGAAAACATTATCCAAAACACTCAGCCCGTGAAAAGAGCGCTTAACTCGGTTAAAATTAACCTGCGTGTATTTTACAACACTGGCAACATTTCAGCTGGAAACAATTTTCATTGGCTGCACTGACACTACGTTTGACGTCCAGTATTTGAAGGAAGGAAAATAACCGAGTTTGTGTAGTTGCTTTGAAGGTAATTCGACGAATAAGCGAGTGTTCTTTTCACACTCATTTCAAAGGAAATTCATAGAGAGCTGTTTGTCAAAAGTGTTTTTTTTTTAAATAAAATGACTTTAACTTTTATAATGTACCAATCAAGCCAAGCAAACTTAAAATAAATTTATAAAAAGCTTTTTTAAATAAACATTAACCGCCTTAGTCATAAAAAATATAAAAGGTTTATTAAGCTCTTATTATTCAAAATTTGTATGAAAATGTCATTTTAAAAAGCTTTATAAACCATAAGAAAGGTGACAGCAAATGAACAGCTGTTTAATTTTTTTTTCTGCTTTTTTCTGATTTTTGTTGACTTCCTGGTGTCAAATTGGTGTCAAAGCCAACAGCCATTATTTTTTTTTTTTCAAACATTCAAAGTCGGGCAAAAACTTAATTTGGATTTGTTTCGAAGGTTTTCTCGAAATTTTGTATGAAATTGGCAAAAAAATAAGTGAAAAACAAAAGTTGGACGCATAGCTATTAAAAATAAAACTTTTTTTCTTTTAAAATTTGTTTGCTTTATGCTTTTCAATGCAATGCCTGCAACTTTAACGCGGTGTTCACTTATATTACAAAAAATGGCCTAGCGAATACGCGGTCCAACTTTTTTGCGTTCAATGCATATAAGATACCTTATTCAACAAAAAAAAAATATAATAAAATTTTGTCAATTTTTTTCAAACAGCAATCAGTAAGTAAAATTACTTCTGTTTTGCTTCAGTTTATTTGTGGGAGAAAATGTCAACAACAACAGCAAACACACTAAAAACACAATGACTCAACCTTTATTTATAAATCTTGTTATAAACCAATTTTATTTTTTATGAATATGGGGGTAAGCTTACAAATTTTTGATTTTTCATTTACAAAACGCTTTAAAGTAAACGTTTTGTAATTCAAAGGACACATTGGTTTTAAGATTTTGAAATAAACTCACAAACAATTTTCAAAAGATAACTTTTTTAAAGGTTTTCAATTAAAGCTTGTAATAATATTTAAAAGTAAGCCTTTTTATAAACATCATCTTGGAAAAATTAAGTAAGAAAAGTAAGTTTTTTTATGTTTACTTTTGTGAGCAAAACCCTTATTAAATGTTGATTTTTTGCTTTAAAATAAGCGTAATGTAAGCGTTTCTTTGAAGCTTATTTATAAAAGCTTACAATAAATGTTCAAATGAAAGCTTTGATTACCATTTTTTTAACCTTTATTTGAAAATTATTTTAATCCATAAATGAACATCTATTATATATAATATAAAAAAGCGCAATGCTTCACAGTTTTCTCCCTTTTTTGCAATAACCACAATTCTAAGGTATATACAATTTGGTATGTATCGATAGGTCTCGCCGAGCAGGGTGTGCGACAACAAGCCAAAAATTAAAAAAATTAATTATAATATGATTTGAAATTCACACCACTACAAGTGCTAAACACGCATTCACTTTATAGAGGCGTTCTTATGTGTATATGTAGGTATGACCACTTGCATTGTTGTGTTTGCATTGTGAGAATAAGAGTTTTGTTGGCAGCAATAATAAACATGAGCCTGCCCGTAAGTACAACAGTGTTTACAAAAACAAAATCTGTGAGTGGGTATTCAGAGAAGCAAATGCTTGCTCAGACATGAAGTTTTGAAAAAAAAAAAAACACAAATAAGCTAGATCATGCACAAGGCCCTTCGTGGGTAGACTTAGTGAAATAAAATAAAATGGAAAATTGATAAAATTAAAAAAAGGAAAATAAGAAATAGAAAAGTGATTGAAAGTAAAAAAAGAAATTTGTTGGGAATGGAAGGAAAGGAAATAATATAAAATAAATAAAAATAAAACAAAATGAAATAAATAAAAGTATAAAATAAAGGAAAGAATGGGAAAGGAAAGGAATGGATAAAAGGAAAATAATGGAAAGGTAAGAAAAGGAAAGGATTGGAAAAGAAAAAAACGAAAGGTAATGAAAGCAAAGCAATGAAAAATAATGGAAATCGAGAAAGATAAAGAAAGGAAGGAAAAGAAGGAAAATAAAAAGAAAGGAAATATAGGGGTGTAAAAGTAGGTCGCCTCCCAGTTGGTGCACCCTGGGTAACGCTAAATGACCTACATAGCCTACACGGCTAGTTTCTTGTATTGCCGGTTCTACGAGAACGGTACCAGTACTTGTGCTGTACCCATCGTGCCGAAACGACCCGGGCCGTTTTCTTATATCGACCCGGCCAAGAGCAATACACTCGGGGTGACCCTGTCTGACATTTAGGCAGGGCTACACCTCGCTACAACAACAACAAAACTCCTTTGTAACAAAACTCCGAAACGGTTCCAGCAGAAACAAAAACTGTAACGAAACTAAATTAATTTTGTTTCTCAGTAGCAAAACTATAGATTTGTTTATTGGGCTGCTCTAGCTTACGCCAGATTGAGATATTTCACAAAATTGTGTTGAACGAACACTTTTCTTGCTCTAGGTTGCTCTACCTTTTGTTTCATGAGTACGCTCAAAACAAAACTAGAGTAATCCAGATCACAAATTTCTGCTCTAGCTTTTTTTATGGAGTAAGTTAGTGCAGAGAAGCAATTGTCAGTCAGGAAAAAATAAATTTTTGAAAACTTCAAAAAAATTAGCTTGCAAGAAAGTGAATGTTTTTGTATACGTGAATTTGCATTAATTTTGAAGATTTAAACAAAAAAAACAAATAAAAAGAAACTATCGAGATTCAAGTGTTTCATGGCAGTTCTGCTCTGAGTTGCTCTAAGTTGCTCTATTTCTATTTTGACAGCTGCCCTGCTCTGCTCTGCTCTAACCTGCTCTGAACTTCTTTTTGGTCAGTAAACAAACCTTATATTTGCAGTACATTAGGATGGACCCTCTTATTTTCAGGTATATAATATATATGTATATGTCTGTTGCAAAAAATCGTAAATCTTTTACGGTCTTCAATTAACTGACATTAGGTCGTTGTATTAGGGTGGTAGAAACTAAGAAATGGTGGTTAAGTACCACAACGAAACGCATGAGCTCAATGAACTTTCTTAAGAAAAACCTCCTCCTTGAGACAAAAAAATTGATGTGTCACACTTTAAAATCCGACAGCAAATGCCATCTAGGGTTGCCAGAAAAAAAATTTTTTTTTAAATGTTTTTCAAAAACACTTCCTATGAGGGGAGGTACGGCCCACATTTTTTTTTGTGATACGGTTTAATGTACATACATATATATCGCTCATTTGCTGCATGGTCGTATAGGATATCTAATTAAAGCAAAATGCATCTATCGCAATTAAATAAGATATTTTTTAAGAAATTAATCGATATTTTAACTGATTTATCATCAACACCTTGCATTTGATCTAAAAACTAAATCATCATAAAAGGAAACAATTTTTATAAAATCTCAAATACCAATATTAATCATTCCAAAGTAGTCCCATAATGAACCCAAAGTGATCCAAAAATTACCTCAAAGTGATCCCAAAGTGACCCCAAACGACATTTTCGTGCAGAAAAGAAAACGCTATTAGTGTTAGGGTTGGGGTTGGCATTTGGGTTAGCATTAGGATTTCAGTTAGCGTTAGAGTTATGGCTAGTATTAGGGTTAAAGATAACGATAGATAGGGGAAGGGTTGGGAATAGGGATATGGATAGGGATTTTTTGGCAGGACAACGTCTGCCGGGTTACCTAGTATAAATATAATAAGTCCATCCTAATGGAGTGCAAATAGTATTATAATAATTTTTAGAGTTCTGCTACTGAGAAACAAAATTAATTTAGTTTCGTTACGGGTTTTGTTACAAGGAACAAAATTAACTTAGTTTCGCTACAGGTTTTGTTTCTGCTGAAACCGTTACAATCCTTTTGTTTCGAATTTAGTTTCTATCCTTTAAAGTTTCTTGGAACAGAAACGCGACTTTCGTTTCTGTTGCTAGTTTTTCATTTCTGTTTAAGGTTCATGTAGTTTTGTTACGCAGGGTTTCTTTACTCTTCTTTTACTCATTGAAACCTTTCCAATCGTTTGGTTTATAATAAAATATGTTCTACGTTACTCGGAACAATAACGGTAGAAATTGTGTTTCGTTTCTATACAAGGTTTTATTACAAGTCTCCAAATAACAGAATTAACGATGTCCCTAAAACAAAATTTGAAAATTTTTTTTGTGACATTTCTTTTCGGCGGTTAGGGTGAGTGCCAGTGTTGCCACACGTAGGGTTTTATACCTATTAGTAGGTCTTTTTGGCTAAAAAAATGTGTCTGTAGGGTAAAAGGTCGGTGTTTAGGCCATAGGCTTAATATTACGGCACACCCTAGTGCCGAGCAATTCCGAAAAGCTCTGGACATATCCGGAAGCTAATACAAAGATGAATTGACTTAAATTTAAAGTTTCTAATTCGGGCCGTTGCGTCTAGTAACTTATTGTCCTCGCGGAGGAGGCTTCCATGAGATGTCCGGTTCGGAAGCCAGGCGGTGTAGCTTTCTGGTGAGCAATGGTAGTAAGCTTTGCGAGGGCGGTGACTGGGCGCGTGGTACGGGGCCGCCCTACCAGAAGAGCGTCGTGATGAGCGGGACGGACGCGGTGCCGCTTCGCCAAGGCGCCCCCTGATAGTGCGGTGCGATGGGCGGAAAGGACAAGTCTCCGCGCCATCCCCGTGTTGGATAAGCTGTGGCCTCTCGTGCCGTAGTAGAGGTCGAAAACGTCGTGGCTCCGAGCCGAGATGTTGCGTTGGCATCTGGAGTGCAGTTGTGTCCTCCCTTCGCGCTATTTCTTCTTCGGCGACTTCATCTGCCCAGGACATTGTATGCTCCGCCACATGGAGTGATAAAGCTCCTTCGGAGCTTGCTTCATCGTCGTCGTTATAAGTAAGGGTTGCCTCGTACACTATGACTTTAAGAATAAGTAAAGGTTTTTTGGAAAAAAATTCAAAAATTATGACAAAATTTCCTTTAAAAATACCTTTTGCACCCTTAAGGGTTAAAATACAGCGATGATTAACTAACTTTTTTGGGGGATAATACAAAAAAAAAAAAAAATTTTTATTTGAATCACCGGAATATACATTTATGTATAAAAACCTCGTTCAAGTTTTGAAAAGCCAATAAAAGAATCTGAAAAAATACCTATTTTTTAATTTCTGTATAAGCATTGTCCTATAAAAAAATTTCAATATATAGCTATACGGTTTTAAGTATTTCCGCAAGGAAAAAAATTTAGGGATTTTTGTAGGTTTTTTTTTTTAACGCGTAGGGTAATCTAGAGAGTTATACTTTATTTGTAGGGAATTTGGAGGAAAAAAATGTGGCATCAGTGGTGACTGCCCAATTGAAAAGTGAAAGGTTCAGAGCGCAGAACTTCAACGATAACACACTTACCACATGACAGTAGAGCTGATAGGTGGGTTTCTATTTAGTTCCAAATAAAAAGCATTGCCGTTCTTCAACATAAACCGTAGGTACACATTTATTATTATTTTGTCTATGTTTGTATTTAGAGTCTGTTTTCTTTTAATTCAAGTTTTCGTCAATATTTTTTATATTTTCTAAAAAAATCTTTCTAACTAATACATATATATGAAAATAAAATCTAAAAACAATTATTTCTTATGACTAAAGTCCAGTTAAACAAGGTACTATAAAATTTGTTTTATATACATATTTATGTTTTTGTTTTTGAAATTTTATGTACGGTTGTATGTACTATTTCTAGTATGCAATGCTTTCAAATGATTCACATTCACAATCTAGTGACGACTAAAAAAATCACTTGCTAAAGAAATGATAAATTTAATTTCGTTGTTTTTGTAGACAAAAAAAATGCATACAGACACATACATTGCAATCAGTCAACGAGAATGGACATGCAAACACGTGGCACGCCTTGCAGTACATTTGGTACATACACACACAGTCATAATTATATACCGTACAAATAGTACATGCATGATTTATTTCTTAACACTAATCGACTCTTTATCCACAATAAATGTCCTTACAACAACACACATTTTATATGTTTTTACACATTTACAGCTTTTGTATGCATGTACTGTTATTTTAATTTTAAGTGTGTGACAATGAAAATATAATTTTTGCCTTACCTAAATACTCACCATTTCAAAGCCCTGAACCCAGTTTCTGTAACTTTTTTCGGTCGATCGTCTCGACTGAAATAGTCGATTTGACGTCAAAATGACGCCACAATCATATTTTTTGTTTCTGTATGAAATTAAATTTGGTCGTTTTGTTTTCTAACTGGCTTTTTACGTGGTGACACAATTTTTGTATTATTTCAATTTTGAATCGTGTCGAGTGTGACGAGAATTTGGTCGATTTCTTACAGAAACGGGGTACTATTTTGAAGGTGTAGGTATTCAAAATATGAGAATTCATGCTGCCTTCTTTTCATTAGGCCTACAACACACTAATGTGGACCTTGCAAAAATACTTTTTTTGTCACACGGTTTATGTATTTTTTAATTTAGCTTGTATTGTAAACATTTTCTTATATGATATATAGTGTAGATTCTCGTAAAAAATATATAATAAGAGTTATACCATGTAAAAGATATAATAAACATATGCATACATACATACTTAAATACATGTGTATATACTTACGTATGTATGCACATATGTATGTAAGTACTACATACATATGTAGTTACATAAAACAATAGATATCAAAAGATTTTTTTACCGTTTTAAAAACATTTAAATTCTCTAGTTCTATGTATGTACGCTTATCGATCTAGTATGTACATATGTACCTATGAATGTACATACATACATACATATGTATTTAGGTTTCCTTATTTAAAATAAAGTTACTTTATATATGTATATACAATGTATATTTGTTTTAGTTACATGTATGTGTGTTACATACATATGTATGTATGTATAATAATAAAAAAGACGACTGACAAAAAAGCGAGGTACATAATTCTTTGAATTCAATTTAAAATATAGATTCTGCTCCCTTTTCTTGACTTAATATTTTAATTAATTTGACTTGATTTTATGATTGTAAAATTGTTTTCGTACGAGTATTCAAATATACATACCGCTGTACACGTGACGTATTTTTGAGATTGTTTGAAAAATTCAAGGCTCACCCTGAAGCTCGGCATAGTTTGATTATTTGTTTAAACAACAGAACCTGGCGGGAAAATAAAGATGACAGTGGAGTATTTTTTTTTTGGATCTCTTTTGTCTTAGTTTGATAATCAAAAGATACCGAAAAGAAAATATCTCGATATCAACAACGATTGTCTGTAAATTTTTATAAATCTCTTTTTCTATGCCATTTTTCTTCACTTGAACTAGCGATACACATACATACATAATATTATGCGAAATAGTTTATTTTGAAAAATTCTCAGCGTCCTTTTTGCAGGTAAAGATACATAAAGTCGCTGCGCCGAGAAAACCAGATATCTGTTTTAGCTCAGAAGAGCCTTTTCTCGTACTGCAAACTTTTCGATAACTTCTTAATTAAAAGAGATATCAAAAAGTGGCAATCGCAGAATTGGGGAAATGGATAGTGCTAAATAAATATAAAATAAATTTTTTGCTCAAGAAAAAAAGGATATCTGTTTTTTAAGCGCAGCGACGATAAGCGAACCGAAACTCTCAAATTTTTCATAGCCTAGTCTGTAATTAAGTTTGAGTTTAAATTCCAAGCTATGTAGGTCGCACTAAGATAAAATGTGGTTCAAATTGGTACACCCTAATGTCAACTGGACGATGTCGAAAGTGGAAGATTACCCTATTTGAAAATATTTTTCAATAACGTCCTATCTCAGAATTTTTTGCAAAAATGCTCTACTCCAAATTAGGCTCAAGAGCGTGTAATCTTAGAATGTGTTTAAAAAATATTCCACATACATAGCTAAGATATATAGGGCGTCTTCAATACAATTTTGAAATTGCGAAACATTCTAAGATAGGGCGTTTTTGAAATGTATTTTGAAATAGGGTGATCTTCCACTCAATAGTCGATATGTACATGTGTTCGCCGCATATTGTCACATTTTTTCAAACAATCTCCATTTATGACGAAACGAAATGATAATTTACATATTTTATTTTCTTTCCAGAAGAATCGCTTCAAATAATTCAAAAAGAAGTTTTAACTCAGTATTTCTTAAAGTGTTATGTATGTATACTATGTGCATATTAATGTATGCATGTAAGTAAAAAAATAATTTGTACTGTAAGGATTTTTATATAATGTTCGAAAACGTGTTTTTGTGCTTTCGATTTATGTAGAAATACCCTGTATTAGTTGATATAAATGTTGAATTTTTCCCAAGAATATTCGAGTTTTAAATGAAATGACTGAATAACAGGGCTACAGATTAACCTGAATTTAATCAGTGAAGGATGATTTACACGAGTCGATTTAAATAGCAATTTGATCGACCGACAACTTGTATTTGATGGTTGTACGCAATCGAACGTCAAAAAATAGACTCGTGTAAACTCATTTTAAAGTTTTCCTTTTACTCGTCATTAAAACATCCAAATTATAAAGGTTTTATTTTTTTGAAACTTTTGTGCAGCCCTGCCAAAAACTCATAAAAGCTACACGTTTTTAGTGCAACTTCTCATTACATATGTTACGGTTCTTCTGAAATTGATTTCATATGCACAAACTTAATATAGGCAACAGAATCTAAAAATAAATGTTATCGATATTTGTGTGCATTCGTTACGTTTAGAAATCCTTACGAAGCTTTGGTAGCAGCTGTCACTTGGGTTGGATGTGAGCGCTTCGTTCCAACTCATTGAACTGCCCATAAAAGAGTACTTCACTTATCAATTTCTCGGCAATAATTCGTTGTGTACGATCCATTGATCGTAACTTTAACGATACATTCGATCCGATAAAATCACAATCATCCTTATTCAGACTTTCAGCGTAAAGAGCCGCTGCCGCAGCAGCTGCAGATGTTGATGCGGTGTCTTGTGAGCCGCTCTTCATGCGCCCACTCGCAGTGGTTTCTTCCGATAAACTCTCATTTGATAGTAATGAATTCATGAGCATTTGACCAGCTGCTGCAGCCGTCGTCGAAGCAGAATTTAATTTGCGCATATTTAACGGAGCAAACTTCTCATCTATGGATTCGGAGGATCGACGTAAATTTCGCGGTAATACGAATTGACTAAAGTCTAATCCTTTGGCGGCAGCGGCAGCAGCAGCGCTAACCCGCAAGTCTTGAGCATAATCATCTGGATCTACGCCTGCAAGGCGGTTCTCATCGGTGGAGCTATAAGATCGATGCGAGTCGGGAGGTACAGGTGGATGCGGTGCGTGAAAGTAGTCTACGAGCTCACGTTTTATATCCAAATCGTCTTGATCTCGTGTGGTACGCCGGCGCTTTTCAAGCGTTTCCATTGAATTTGTGTTTGGTATTGGACTAGAACCACCTTCGATTGGTTCAATAATAGGACCTCCACCCATGCCTCCATTACCACTGCCTATTACACCGCTACTACTAGCGTTACTACCACTACCAGGCCCCGTAGCACCCCCAATACCAGTCACGTGTGCGCCAACGTCGCTACCTCCGCTAATGTTGTGTGTACTGGACGGTGTTGTGCGTTCCCGTTTTGTTAACATCTCATCTTTCTCCTCGATATCGGACGTTTCCATTGGCTTTTGAGGACTGGCGGTCATGTCACTGTTACTGCTACCCCCAAAAAGGCTACGCGTTGCGCTACTCGCCACATTCAGTTCACTTTGGGAGCTTGAGAAGGGCATTGGCAAAGGAACACGTAATTGGTTGCGATCACTTCCGATGGGTGGTGAATATTGGCCGACGGTATTCCACGTGTCAAGTGTTGTGGTGTTCGCAATGAGCATCGGCAGGCTTATGCCCATCTGTAACAAAAGAAAAAAGGAAAAAATAAAATACATTCATATACCGTTAAAATATTTGAGGACTTTAAGGATTACACAGCTCTACAAAAAAAAAAAAAAAAAAAAAATTGTTGCCCTGGATATTTTTTATTTTTTATTTCATTATCGATACATTATACATTATAATGCATTGATGGATATTGAAAAAAGTGTGTAACAACTCGAGATCCGAACTATACCTATGCAAAAGACTGCGCCGACTATATAATTTTAATAAAAGGATCTCCGATTTGTAACTGCAAGCGAGGATATATTTATAGATTTCACAATTCAAATAAAGTTAAGTAAGACAAACTTCAGCTTATTACTGTGAATGGACATTTTAGTTAATCTGGTCAAGCTGAGATGAGTCGCTCAGAAATAAATGTGTTATCTACTGTAAAGAATAAGATATCATCTCGTTTGCAATTTATTTACAAGCAAAACAAATAATGCAACCCTGCTTCTGTTTAGAAGCTACCTGCCTCTCAAGAACTTGAGTCGACGCTCACAACATACTTTTATTACCTACTGTTTTTCAATTCAAAGTTTTTTAACATAAAAAAGTAACTCATACGCCATGTAGGCAAGGATGTGATATGTGGGCTTTTTCTACCAAAACTGGTAGGATCTTTTCTTGTTGGTAGGATGGTAGGACGATTTCATTGGTAGGTTTTTACCTTCGTTCGAGTAACATCACTGTCTTTCTGCAAAGTAAAATTTTTCAAGGTCAAGTCTCATTCTTGTGTGCTGGAAAGAAGGTCTTTCATAACAAAAATGTATGAGCACTTTTTATCGGAAACTTCGTAAACTTCGTAAAAAAGTGTTGACGTCGCGAAGAAAATGTTAGTAGGATGAAGGCCATTTTGGCAGGTTTTTTAGTTGGGTTTTGGCAACCCTTCATGTAGGCTAAAAATCGTTCTTACAGATTTAAATGTCAATTGCAAAAACAGCTAGCTTATAAATAACAATTTTTTGGCAATTGTAGGAAATAGTGCATTTTAAGCACATTGAGGCATAGCTAACGACAGAAAATGTGTTAAATTTTTCGTTTGCTTCCATATTTTTTCTTGCAATTCCCAGGTGCTTTTTCGTGTTTGGATAAATGCAAATAGTAGCTGCTTTTTGAAGAATAAATTTGATACACATAGGGAAAATGGAGGAGTTAGGAAAGGAATAAAAGAGATAAAATAAATAAAAATGATATAAAAAAACGGAATTTATCTTTTGGCTATTTTTTGGCTGAAAAGTAGTTTGGTAGTAGTTGGTTGACTTCTTCACCGGATTCCGGCCATCGTCGAAGAAAAGTAGTCAGTCCGCGTATATGAAAATTTACAGTAAATATACAGCATTCGTTGATTGGTAAGCAACTTAAAGTTGCTTTTACACTAGATACTTTTCCTTCAGGGTAATTAACAATGTGATGAAATTTTCAAAAGCAAATAGATAAAAAAAGCCATCCACAACCAAAACAGCAAAAATCCAAAAGTGTGATGTAATATTCTTGTCTCAATAAGGGTATCTGGATGTGTGTGCCCTTTCCTGGTGGAAAAAATCATGTTTCTTACCAAAGGCAACATTTTCGCGTTTATCAAATACTTTGCTACAACCGAACATCGCAAAATAAATTGTATATAGAAATATAATTGAAAACACGTGCAACTACTTGAAGCTGGAATTTATAACCGAATAACTCCAAATATTTACAGATTAGACCGAATCCCACCAAAAATAAACACAAAAATAAAAATATAAGTCAGCACTTGTGTATTTGACTAATATTAAAAATTTATGTTTAAAATAGGTACAGACTCAATAAAAATTCTCGCAAACGAAATATTGATATCGATACAGGGCGAAAGTTTACCACAAATAAACAACTTGATACGCAAAAAGCAACTTATGAATTGCATCAAAAAGGGCAATTCTATGAAAAATGTGTTTTGAGATATACGTGCTTTAAATTTTTGAAACATTGGAAGGTACTCATAAAGAGCTCAACATTTTTTGAAGTTACTAACCAGTTTAAAGGATATCAATTCCAACTTTGGACATAAAACATAGATTCTTCCCTCTAATTAGCCGTTTTACGGAAAAAGGGCACATCTCACTTGGTACCCGTTTTGCACGCAACTCCTCAACTGTTCTATGAGCACGACTAAAAATATTATATATTATATTAGACTGGGCAAAACAAAAATTTCGTTTTTTTTTTTTAAATTATATTGATTTTCTTTTTCAGGAAGGTGAAAAAATTACTGTAATTTTTTCAGATTTTAAATTAAAGTCTAGACGTCTCTCATCGTTAGTTTAGATGGAGTTTCTTAAGACGCTTACGAGTGGCACCATTCAAGTGCTTACATTTTCCAGCATTTTAAGTATCATGGGGGGCCTATTCAGCCCCACCATGCCTGCGGTTTCAGCTTTTGATTCGGTATCAACGGAAAGGCCAGATCTGGCCTGATCACTTGAAAGCAGTTCAACTTTATCATGAATTAAAGTATAGTTTTTCTCAATTAATCGGTACATATAATTCCCACGAGTGTAGGGGAAAGAAGGTAAGCTGGGACATAGCCCCCGATATCCCAGTAAGACTGATTACAACCAGAGGCCAGGTATCTGGAGGCCATCGTTATAAGACACACTAACGTAGTGCCATTCATCCCATGAGCACGGTACGGATCACACTCGGAATTACGGGTTTTATAGAGTTGTCCTCTCTTTGGATTTTAGTCGCTTTTACGACAGGCATACCTACCGCGGGCATATTCTAGAACCCCAACTCGCAGGGCCTAAATTTTGATGTTAGTTTTTATTTATTTATTTATTTATTTATTTATTTGTTTATGTCTAAGGTACAGCAGACACTTACTATTACAAATTATATTAGACTTACATTAATTGTTACATAAAAAATAAGTTTTTACTTTAAATTGAGTTACCAGTTTAGGACTCGTTATATCCAAATCTAGAAAATTTGAGAAATAGTTGAATTCAGATAAAGTTCTATTCAGAGGAGCATTAGCTCCGTAAACAGTTCTATTAAAACCAACTCGAAACACTACAAAAGTTTCTGCATGGAACATTAAAATTTATAAGCTGCAAAAGAAAAGGGCAGTCAATCTTACCAGAGACAAGATCGGCAATAAAAGAAATTGACAAAATCGATCTCCTATTCGATAATGATAATAAACTTATTAATCGGCACCTTGAAACGTAGGACGGAATAGGATCAGAAAAATTTAGATATCTATAAATCCAAACAGAGGAACCTTTTTGTCAAAAGTATTGATAAAAAGTATTATTAGCCAAAATTTGGGCTAGCGTTGTGGTATACCATGTGTGAGCCTTTCATGGTTAAGGCGGCTTTGTCTGCGCTAGAAGTGGGGAAATTAAGTTTTAAGGAATATCTTGTAGAAACCATTTCTATATATAAAATTACATTTTTTTCTTTATTGTGAGTTCACTCAAGAATAAAAATAATATATTGAAGACATGATACAATTAAAAGGATCACGCATTTAAAAAAAGCTGTGACGTCACGGTTTAAAAAAAAATGTCTGCTTCGATTTAAATGTCTCAAATGTTATAAAGAAATAAAACCGAAAACAAAGAAACAAATATTTTGGTTGTGATTTTATTTTTATGTTTATAAACAAAATTTTGTCTCCTTATATATAGCTCTAATTTTACGTTGTGTTCTAGAAGCCGTATTGTAGGGAATAGTATATCAATATTGGATACTAACTAGCAGGTTCAATCACCGTTTAATATTAAAAAATTATCAAAATCTTTAGAAAGTGGTGCTGCATTTTTGGCGTGCTGGCTAATGTTTTGGCTTCAGAACTGCACCCACTTTTCCCGACATGTCCTTTTCATAAGAATCCCACACTCGAAACACTTCATTTTCTAATATTATTTTAAGAACAATTTAAACGCATTTTAAAAGTCGTGACGAAAACGTTCCATGTTTACAAAATTTTAATTAAGAAATTTCAAAAAAAAAAAACCTTAATGAAATTGTGAAAAGAAAAGTCAGTGAAACTTACAAAACCGTGACGCCATTTGACAGCAAACTTTTTCTCAAATTAAATTACAAATACACCGTTGTCAGAATGCGTGATTTGTAGTAATTGGTTCATGTATTGAACATATGGTGAAAATATTCTTTCGCAAAACGTGGCTTTTAAAGGAAAAATTAACAAAATCAAGAACAACGTACCAACGTACCAAATCATTTTTACAGTACCAGATTTGGTACGAAAGTACCAGTTTTGGCAGCACTGACTGCAATTATCCCACCAATTATGCCATATGGAGTCGTGGTAGGGTGGCCTGCGCTGAACAAGGCATCAAACCTAAATCTGTAAGGTAAGGTCCACAGATCTAGCATGATTTGTATAAGCGGTGCGATAAGAACAACCCCCAACGAAGCACTCCAGGTCACTCTTGACAAATCTTAAATGTTGTGAATTGAGATGAGCCAAAATTCGGGTTGTACCTTTGTTTTCTAAGATCTTCTTTGGTTCTAGTATTTATGCAAGAAACTATGAACGCTGTTTGCAGACTTGTTGAAATCGGAAAATTCCCCACAAAACGGGAAGTTCCCCGCAACTTGACATCCCTGGTATGTCCTGAAACTTTGCAATTATAGTGCACTTTTTAAAGGTGGTACACGGCGTATGAGTAACATTTAGCTATTCAAGTAACAACAGTTTAGGTAAATTTTATTCATGGTTTTGTACACACACGACATGGCTAAGTTTGGCTTTAATAACGGCAGTGAAGCACCAGCTTTGTATCGAATTTTCGAAGTTCATAAAATGTAAGATTGGCAGGTTATCTCTGTCTCGTTCTGTTCATGTAGCGGCATGTTCTAACCCGAAAGTTTTAAATTCACTCACTTATTCCTGATGGTTGGTGACATCATGGCAGTTCATGCTATAGCGCAAGTATTTCTGCTTGAGTATCATAGCATAGTATCATATCAACGAAGTAAGCTTTAAGACAGGTTATGTATGGCCATTAGACTGGCCGCAGCTTGTATGAAGAAAATTAAAAATTGAAAATCCTGAAATTTTCGCGTCTTAAAATATATGATTAGGAGTCAAAACAAACCATGTAAATTTTCAGCACGACCCGACGATGCCTTAACGTGCCGAGTTGAGCTCAAAGTTCCGTGGCCCTATGGAGACAAAAAAAAAACACTTTTTTCCAAAAAAAAATATTTACGGCCAGTCCAATGGTCATATGTGTTGCTACATCGGTATAAACAAACATGACAAAGTAAATTGTTTACAATTTTTTTGCCTTCCTCAGCAGTCAACACTAGTTGACGGTATCTTGCTTATCATATTTAGAAACCTGGCTTGAGGTTTTAAGTCGAAATTTTGAATGACGCAAAACTGGCGTCATATAGAGAGAGTACTTTTTATGGTTTACTTATTTATTTCTCTTTTTAGTGCTTGAAATTTATGAGTTTCTTATTTTGTTTTGTTTGTTGTGTTATTTGGCAGCGAATGAGAAAATCAGAGCAAAATAAAATTTTAACATTGGTTTAATATACATATGTATTTTATATATTTTTATTAAGATGGACTAAAAGGGAAAAAATGGCTAATGATTGCTGAATCAAGTTTTAATGGCGTTTGAGTTTGTTTTGCGTTGTCTACACTGAAAAAACTTAATACTCGTGTGTGCTGTTTAATTATTGGCTATAAACCAGTGGCTCAAAGATTTATAAATTCTACAAAAACTAAAAAAATCATAAAAGAATACTATGAGCCATTTTCTCATCTTGTGGTTAATTTTAAAGTTATCTTTAAATTTATTGAGTTCGGCTCCAATTAATACTAATACTTTTTTCTGGTTTATGCAAAACTACTGCCAATTTGTCTACGAAACTTGGCAATAACTTTCAGAAAGACTTCCTTTCACTCAATTGAACAAAACTTGTCCCAATACATGGTCCGAAAATAATAATAAAAAGCCATGAGAAATTTACAAATAATCTCCAGAAAAACAGAGGACAGTTTTCCTTTTTCTTCTATTCCCTGCAAAGATTATTTTTGTATAGTCGTTGGCTACTATTTTGAAGTTTTCCCATGACCGCGCAGACGGATGCTCTGCACAAAAAATTCCTTCGTGTATTATATAGAAAGATGTAAAAAATTTTAAAGTTTTCATTTTCTAATTCTGCACCATTTTCAGGTGTAAATAAGAAAGCGTCACCTGAAAATAAGAATAGTCAGTTTTAAATGGGACAACGTCATTTGTAAATGAGAATAGGTAAATTGTAAATGAGAAATCGTAATTTGAAAATAAGAAAGTGTCAGATGTAATTGCGACAGTTTCCTAACCTAAATGTTAAAGCGTCACATGAAAATGCGAAGGCGTCACTTGTAATTAAGAAATTACTTTTTTGTATTTACAACTGCCTATTCTCATTTCCAAATGACGTTTTCTCATTTTCAAATAACGTTTTCTTATTTTCATGTGAGACTTTGTTGTTGTTGTTCCACTGGTATGACCAGTGGAACCTTCTATGTCATGTCATCCCTCCATCCATGAGGAAGGAGAAGATGGGTAATGAGAGGTGAGAGGCATAATATCCGTAGATCACATCGAGTTAGCACGTCATTACCAATGTGCATATTAGTCGTCTCTTACGATCGGTATGCCTACCTCGGGCATATTCTAAAGCCCTAACCCGCAGGGTTACATTTACAATGTGAGACTTTCCCATTTACAAGTACCTAATCTTATTTTGAGTTGACTCTTTCGCATTTACAAATGACTATTCTCAATTACAAACGACGCCTTCTCATTTTCATGTGACGCTATCCCATTTACACGTACCTAATGTTACTTAGATTAGACGTTTTCGAATTTGTAATTGATTATAATCAATAATTATTCTTAGTTACAAATGACGCTTTCGCATTTCGCATTTCTCATTTACAACTGGAAATGGTGTGGTCCTAGCTATAAACAATTGTAAATAAAAAACAATCGAGCCGCACCTGCTAAGCAGATGAATTTTTGTTGATAAGCTTTTCATGGCAGAAATACAATCGGTGAGTTTGCCAAACCACGGCCGAGGGGCGACCCCTTTTAGAAAAAACTTTTTTCTAAGGAATTTTTCGATGTTAGTTTTACCGGCGGCCTAGTTATTTATGCTTTTTAAATTTTACAGAACAAAATTGGATATAAACTATACTCAAATTAAAATTAATAACAAAAAAATTGACTAAATTTTACGAGTTTTTGATTTTTTATAAGCGACAGAAAATCGCAACTTCCAGAAATATTTTTGTGTTATTGAACAGGCCTAAGATTTCGAACGATAACTTACGCGAAATTATTCAATATTGCCACCTTAATTATACAAAATTCGTTTAAAGTGTCATCACTTTAGATTACTTGAGTTCAGACTGTAGTCAGCTTTTTTCTTAGTGCATCTCTAGAAACTGCAACATATTTTTTTAAACTTTTTTTATAGATTGTTACATTAATCTCTACATAAAATAAAATTGTAACAGGTAGATGTCTGTACATGGCAGATATCAACAAAAAATTGATTGGGGGAAGCATTATTAAGCGAGTAGAATCCAAATCAACCATTTTAAAAAATTTTGTGTGTCTGTCTGTCTGTCCGTATGTTTGTGGCCGTATCACTTTGAAAGTAATGAATGGAATTGAATGCCACTTTTTCGTTGGATTGCTCGACACTCAACTTAAAATTTAAGACATTACTTTTTTCGATATCTCAACCGGTTTTGGAGTTATCGCCCAATATGTGGACCATCATTATCTGTATGTTTGTGATCGTAACACTCTAAAAGTACTGAATGGAATTGAATCGTTGGATTGCTAGATGCTCACCTTAAAGTTTAAGATATTATTTGTTGCGATATCTTAACGGGTTTTGGGGTTATCGGCCAATATATGGACCAGGGGTGATCAAAAATGTCTTAGTATAATATGGGTGTCAAACGAAAGGTGTCAATGAGTGCTATAACATGCGATGTGATTCATTAAAATATCTGAAATGGTTTGGGAGATATCTTGAAATTTCGATACCTCGACCGGTTTCGGAGGTATCGACGAATATTTCCACAAAAATGTGTTAGTACATTATGGGTATCAAACAAAAGGGTTTTTATGAATGCTGTCATAAACCATTTGATTAAACAGAAATTATACGCATACGAAGTCGCGGGCACCAGCTAGTAAAAAATATAAAAGGTTTATTGAGCTGTTATAATTCAAAATTTGTATGGAAATGTCATTATAAAAAGCACAATAAACCAATTTTATTTTTTATGAATATGGGGGTAATTTTTTTTATTTAGGTTTTTGTAAGGTTTTTTGGTTATTCTACACCATTTCCAGTTGTAAATGAGAAAGAGTCACTTGAAAATAAGAATAGTCACTTGTAAATGGGAAAATACCATTTGTAAATGAGAATAGTTACTTGTAAATGAGAAATTGTCACTTGAAAATAAGATTTGTCATTTGTAAATGAGATTAGTCATTTGTAAATTAGAAACAGTCACACTAAAATGCGAAAGAGTCATTTGTAAATGAGAATAGTCAATTGTAAATGCGAAAGAGTCAACTGGAAATGAGATTGGGTACTTGTAAATGGGAAATTGTCACATGAAAATGAGAAACAAAAGAAAAGTTATGAACTCACGGTAAACACTTTCAAAAGAAATTATTTTCACCGAAACCGTTGTCTGCTGCTAGGACGCTTTAATGACATAAGAAAATTATTGAGAATGAGGCCCTTCTATCAATACAGGTCCTTCTGTCAATACATGTTTTTCGCCTAGAGATCCTTGTTGCTGTAGGGCGGCGGAAAATGGACCGCAAGATAGGCGAAGAGTTGAAGACTTACCTTATACTTGAATAGAAACTATGTACTACTTTATGATTAAAAAGTATACACATCGAGTAAGCTAAAAAAAAGCTACTAAAAAAAAAATATAAAAAAATTACACCTCGAGCCGTACCCCAAATGGAGTATAAAGATAATTGACACTTTCGCATTTACAAGTACCTAATCTCATTTCCAATTGACTCTTTCGAATTTACAATTGACTTTTTTCATTTACAAATGACTATTCCCAATTACAAATGACTCTTTCGCATTAACAACTACCTAATCTCATTTCCAATTGACTCTTTCGCATTTAAAATTGACTATTCTCATTTCCAATTGACTCTTTCTCATTTACAACTGTAAATGGTGTAGAAACAAAAACAATGAATTGTTATGAAATAAAATAAAATAAAATCTCTTTTCTTATTTTGGTATTCGGCTTCGGCTTCGGTTTTCGGCCGAATATAGGATTATGCTGAATATTCGGCTACGGCTTCGGCTTCGGCTTAAAATTCCAGTTTCGGTCGGACACTAGTATGTAATATGTACTAAAAAATGTTACTCATACGCCATGGACAACATTTTGAAGGTTGCCTTTTCTTTTATTTCTTATGTTTAAAAATTAGTGTAAAGTACTTATCTAACTTAAAAAACGTGTGCAAAAAAAAAAAAATAATACAAGTATAGATATATTTATAAACGTTTTATCGTAATGATCTAATGGTATGTAATTACTTTTTCTTTCGACAAATTCATTTCGAAGCGGCACTCGGTTTTTTGTTATTTTTTGAAAATTTTTTATTGTTTGATTTTAATCCGATAGTTTGGATTTTTAAAGGCAGGTGAATCTTAATTCTTATATAGATATGCAAATGTATAATCGCATATATGTAATTATCCAGGTGGTTTAGTATTTAGTTGCTTGGTTTCTTTTGTTTAAATATTTTCTCTTTCAATATGAAAAATACAACAAAAATTGTTGGACACACATATGTACGTACACACACTTGTGCTCATGTTTGTATGTAGCATGTTTGTACAAATTTGCGAATAACACGCGCACGCACACTCCGTCATAAAGGTAGCCTCAGCAAAATGTAAACACAAAAACTTTGAAAACAATGACTAAACTAAAATGTCTCTTCCACCATCACCCTTCAGCGTTAAGTTGATGAATAGACCGACCGATCGGGTAGCGAAAACTTTAAAACGCAAAAAAATATACATAAACACCTTCCTTCCTTATTGACTTACAAACACAAGGCGACACACAAACGAGTTTCTTGGCGCCACTTACAGTCCTTATTCTTTCAAGAGTATTTGCGATGATTAACTTAAAAGAAAAAACACCAAAAATGGCACTCAGGATTCTTCACAAGCTTGTTGTTGTTACTTTGTTTGAAGGTAAATAAATAGGTATGAAGGAAGAAGAACCATTAAAACTTGCTCATTCGCAAAGCACAAACATTACACATTACACATTACACATTACAGAACTCTACTACACTGCACACTCTTCACTCTGCTGTTTTGTAATAGAGTAGGAAAACTAAAAATAAAATTTTGTGTTCCCGCGTTTTCCTATTTGAAAAACTAAATTAACAACACAAAAAGTATACAAAACCGCCCAGCACAGCAGAAAGGTAAACAAAACACAAACTTTTCAATATTTTTTCTTATTTTATTTTGTTAAGAATTTGTATGCGCGCCGCTCGTTCCGGTAGCTGGTCGGGGTATTTACACGTTTGTTTGATTGCGGCGTCGTTGTCGTTCACGTTAACGTATTTTTTGTGATAAGCCAACGACATAGGTACACTCTACACTATTTTAGTTCAATATTTACTACTTTTTTAAGATTAATGACGAGCGATGAAAATGTCGCGTACGCTGCTGCTGCTGTTGTTGACGACTGCTCTAAATGTTTTTGTCCAAATGTGTTTAAGCACTTGGGAATGCGAAGGCATCGAGCGCGCAGTAGCGTTTTTTAAGTGTGCGCCGCTTCAGCCGCTATAAGCCAGTTCGCTGCCGAGGTGATGACGTACATTCACACATACCGATGTACGTGTACAGGTGGGTGGTGCGCAGGAGGTGAGACACACACACACACATGTATGTATGTATGTATGTACATATTTGTGTTATTATGAAATATATTTATTTATTAGCAGCCAACAACCCATGCTAAGAACCCCCAACATAAGCGCTTCACAATGTCTTTCCCCAACCAATGTCCACACCAGCTCCCAGATATATATGCCCGATTATTTTCGTACAATGCCGTTCACTTGCTTGCGCATCGGTGTGACGTTATTTACACTCAGCGTAAATATACGAAACAACAGAAATTATAATAGCAATGTGCCTACAATAACAGCAACTATATACATAAGTACTGAAAACAATAAAACAAATAAAAAACAAGAACATCGGAAAAACTGCGAAACGACAAAAAATTAAAAATTCCATATTCCGTTCCGAGTGACACGCAAATACAGTGGGGCAAGAATTATTGTCAACACCAGCAAAACAACAGAATCGACGACTTGTGGGCAGTCACAGCAACAGCGACAGCAGAGATTCTCACTGCCCGCTAAACCTTTTCCATTATTCTTAAAGAAGAGAAGCATAAAGAACAACAACAAAGTAGAGGTAGGAAAAGAACATAACAGCACAAGTAGTAAATACATTCATATATTTTATTGTTTGTTTCACTGTTTTTGAGTTCTTTAGCCTTTTTATTCTGTCTTCTTTTTATGTATGATACGAGCAACGCTCTGCACTTCATTATTCTGTAGTTTTGTTTTACATTCAATTGCAGGCAATGTTGCCTTTGCACTAAGAAAACTTTAAACTACAGATTGATAAAATAAAATATAGGACATTCCAATATTATTATCAGTGAAGTCGGACCCCTTGTCATAATAAAAATACAGCCGACCTTCTACTGAAGGTACATTGAAGCTCAGCTTGACTTTGACATCAAATGACGACTTTGGGGCGTGCGACTGGCTGCATGTGGCACAATTTTTGCAGGACAATAGCGCTATTGAATCTAGCCATCACTGACAACTAACTGTAAAAAAAAACTATGACGTTATTTTGACATATTTTGGTCGTCGGACCTATTTTATGTCGCACCCAATTTGTAGGACACATCTATTCCTCAGTTGGTTGCGACATTGACAGTTAATGAAATGAAAATAAAACTGCTATTAATAAAGAGATTGCATGAATCAAGTTGACATGTTTCACGGTCCCTACCTTCCAAGGGTCTATGTAGAATTTTCGAAGATAAAAAAGTTGGGCGTCTCGGAGAAAGGAAGCCGCTTATCTTAAGTCAAAACCGAAAGGCTGAAAGCAAAAAGGAAACAAATTTTGTATGCCACTAAAAAAAAAAAAAAAAAAACTAATGGCGGCGATATACCAACAGGTTATCATAACCTCTAACGAGATTTTTAACCGAGCTTCTCTTTCCAACTTGTGGTGTGTTGCTTTTGAGTTTTTCCTACAAGTTGGCGGGACCTGCAGTTTTTTGCCGTCTCCGAACGGCACTTGCAAAGCAAATGAATTTTTTGCTGAGAAACTTCTCATGGCAAAAATACACCCGCAGAGTTTGCCAAACTACTGCCGAGGGGCGACCCCGTTTAGAAATTCGTTTTTCTAAATAATTTTTGATGTTACTTTTGCCCGGGCATCGAACCGCTACACCAACTAAAAAGGAAATTTATAAAAAAAATTGTTCAGTAAAAGGTAGACAAACCCATTTTTTGTCAATTAAACATAGAGAAACTTGAAACACCCTGCTAACCAGCAGCGAAAAGTATCTGGGAAAACACTGGGTCACGCCCACCAAAAAAGAGAATAAACAAGTGGGTAATTTTGTTCAGCGAGGTTTCATTTCCACACATGTTGAAACTGCTAATTCGTGTCGAAAGTTATCAATTAATCGAATTTTTGATTTTGTTTTCACCATGGATAGCTCTAGTTGGCAGGGTATATTTTATTATTAAATATTATATATAATGCTCTTTCCTTTTAAGTCTAAATAAATAATAATAATAATATTATTAAATATTATGATAGTTCTCGCATTAATTGAAAACCGATTTGTGACCCTTACTCCTAATTGGCTTAAATTGTTTACCAGAACTCAGCAAACCGTCGGAAAAGTTTAATCGGAACCGTCTTCTAAAAATATTTCACGTTGAGGGCTAAACATTTTATTTGGCGCCCATTGCCTTTTGCTTGTTCAATGCTTCGAACTGGTGCTAATCGGAAGCACAGCAGGGCAGTTGATATGTAAGTGCGCAGAGGGGGGTGGGGGGTTTGAACGCCGAGCGGGGGGAGGGGGATTCGAGGTTTGAACTACTAAACCCCACCTAACTCCGCTCAACTTGAGTTCTAGAAAGCATTGCGTGGCGTTAAAGAAAGAACTGTCTCCTAATACGATAGCTCTGCGTTACATTTTAACTAGCGCGATTTGCTGCAGGGTTGTTCCTGTTATTTTTTTACGTGTTTTTATTTACATTTGGCGTAATTCGTGTTGCCTTAGTTGCTATTGTTGTTGTTTGTTATTGTTACTCCGCTGTATGCGTGCAAGCTCGCTAGTGTGTACAGTTGTGTGCTTATTATTATTATTTTGTTAACGCAAATAAAAATAAAACCCAGCAAACATGGCTCAACTTTTTGAAAAACTGTATAGTTCTCAAATTTATATCTAACACAATTCTCCAATTTTTCTCCAGCCTTAGAGACATTTTGATAACTTTATATGTAGTTTTCAAGTTGATATCAAACATATGTATTCTCCAATCTCCAGACTTTAATTTTCGAACTAAATTTGAAGAGCTTAGACTAAATTTATGTAAATAAAAATCTGTGCCAACTAATTCATGGAGTTTTAAATTATAAAAATAATGGTTTATTTTTTCGGTATTTATTTGCAGAGTCGAAATCTGATTTAGGTACAAGTTGAGAATTATCCCTTTCTCAACTTGAGATACAGCGTTTTTTTTCATATATTGAGAACGCTATCATTCTCAAGTTGTTTCGGTGTTGAGAAACAACGCTTGGGGTTTGAGAAGTCCCTTAGTTCTCAACTTGATATCTAACCTAACTCAAACCTAAATGATTGTTGGGAAGCAACGAACATACACACCTATACATACATACCTACATACCCTGCAAAAAATGCGATTAGTCTAGAAAGTGTCGGGGATGATTTGCAAAGTAGAATGCGACTAATTTCTGCTCTGATCACCCTATATAGGCTGAACTGTTAACATTTGTTTGAGCATGTCTTGTATAGAGTTTAATTCTACTCATTTATACCCGAACGGGTACGAGAACCCAAATGCTACGCATATTACAATTAACTTATGTATGTACATACATATATTGAAGTATACGCCAAGGTGGACGAAAAGTGTTAAATGCGGACATAAGTGTGAAAAAAATGACAGCGATTTTTATTTGATGTATGTATGTATGGTTTATCAGTTGAAATTAAGCTCTCAAAAGAAGTGTTTGAAATGGGTATAAGAAATTCCTCAATTCGAGAACGAAAAGCTTTAACGGTTTCCGATTAGTAGGCCAGAAAGCGACTAAGTAACCTTTTCTAAAATTAGTATATGTATTTGGACGCGCTATACCTATGTATGTATGTATGTGGGGAAAACCCGTACTTCGTTAATCTTACTATCGTCACTCCGATTAGTTTATAGTGCGCGTGTGGTAGCACCGATAACAATTTACGATCGACTTGTTCAGATGCTTTTGAGGACTACGTTTAAAATTTGAGAATTTTGATTAGTTATAAAAAGTATCGAAAATAGAGACTGAACAGAAATGTTTACTGGGTCTGAACCAGAGCAATGCTCACACAGATGTACAAATACATATGCATGTACTCGTATGTAGATGAATCAGGTCGGGGGGCCGATGCGCAGTGAGCAACTAAAAATGTAAACAAACTGATTATCATCCAATCCAATGAATAAATAACATAGTCGTACTAGAAGCAATTGTACGACAGCGACAGAAGACTACAACAACAGCATTTAATCGAAAGTTGCCTTCGTCGTCATAGACGGTGCTGCTGGCGTCGCTGTTAACGTCGCTAGGTGCTGCTGCTGCGTTCGTCATTGTTGATCACACTCGAAACAAACGCATACATTACACGGCTAAAAATTGTAGCCTAAATTTTTCGATGCTACCAGGATTTGCTCCGAATCAGGACAGATTGTTCTACCCACTGAGCTTATAAAAAATTGTATGGGCCAGATTCAAATACTTGACACATTTTTTAAAAGTAAATAAAAACTAAATAGGTAAAGTTTAAGTTTAAACAGCAAGAAATTAAAAATTTTAGGTAATTGGAGGGTTTGGAATTTACTAGGTACCCCAATTGTGATCCTTTGTAATGGCTCAGCGGACTACCTTCAGCCGACCATTGCTTGAGCTTTATCGACAAAAATCACGACATCTTTTATTTCATTTATGTATTTTGTGGTTATTTAGTAATTTTCTAATATTTTTCCCATTTCAAGTGTCAATTTCAACAAATGCCACTTTTTTCACCATTTTAAATGACATGGACAATTGAAAAAGTGAAAAATTTTGCTAATGTCATATTGCGTTGTATATTTTTACGGCGTGAACTCGGTACTACTTTGCCATCAGGTACGAGCGAAATTTCACGGCTTTTTCACGACAAGGAAATTTGTATTGATTTTGACAGCCATTTCACCCGAAACTTGATGTAGCACCTACATAGCTTGAGACTAAAAGTTTTTCCGTGTGTACATATGTAGGTATGTACATACATATGTGCTAAGTTGGTAAAACCTATTGCGCTATGAGTCAATACGATTTTATAAAAATATATACAATCGCATCCAAATATTCTTACCTTGTAAGAAATTCATTTATCTATATTTAAACAATTTTTTTGACGTTGGTCTGCGTTCAACCATCAAATGCAGGTTCTCAATCGGTTGAATTGCTCTTTACACGGTGGGATCACAAAAAAAATCAACCAGAAAAACGACCCGTGTAAGTCAGCAATAACGTTTACCACTTTCTGGTAAAAAATAATTATTTTAGGTTATTTTATTGGGTTATTTTTACCATGACAAAAACTTTAGCCAGACACCTCAAATCTGGGAACTTTTTTCATTTTTACTGTGATTTCACTTGTTTAAGCGGGTTTGCCAAACTTTGACTATTTTTAAATGGCGGATTTTTTATGAAAACCAATGAATTTAACTTAAAACACTTCATTTTACAAATGTAAAAATAAATAATTTGAAATAATAAAACAATAGAGCCGAAAACAAACATTTGTTTAAACAAAAATTGACGTAACAGCCAAATTATCAGACAGTAGCTTGATTTTGTGCAGGCAAAAAAGACGAACGAGCCAAAAATAAACCTTATGCTACAAATATTAAAATGATATTTATTATACCCAGCGTACTAGTACTACTACAAGGGTACATTAATTTTGTTTACATAACGGTAGTTTGTAACGGCACAAAATAATCGAGATAGATATAGAGTTCCAAATATGAAAGTTCTTAGTTTGAAAAGAGGATTTCATTCAGGCATGTCCGTCCGTCCGTCTGTGTACGCGATAACTTGAGTAAAAATTGAGATATTTGCATGAAATTTTAAATACAGGTTACTCTTTGGCCAAGGTAGGTTGCTATTGAAAATGGGCGAAATCGGATGATACTACCTAATAGTGAGGAATGATGGAACGAAACTTGAGAACTAAGGAACGTTCAGGAACATATTTTTCTGTGCATATTGGGTGTAGTAGGCACAATTGTGTTCGTCATTTGCTTGCGTTCACTAAAATGTGTTGTTGTATTGTTTACTGTCGTTGTTATTTGGATTTAAGTTATCATTGTTGTTGCACCTTCTGTGGCGAGGGGTGGCGGGGTCAGCCGAACAGACGTTTAAGTATACTGAAATTCAAACATTAAGATGGATCGGAATAATATAGAAATTTGTTATTTTTGTGTTTTTTGTGATGAAATAGCAACGAAAGTCACATACATATGTGTAGGTATTATCTTCTCATTACAGCGGTTTGAGGTACCCGACCCAAAGCTCATTAAAGCTTTCGGCAGAATCAGTCCGTCACGTACGTGCCGGAAAAGGAAGAAACTGACAGCCGAGTAGGATGTGTGTATTTTGCATGTAAAACGCTACATTGACAAAGTATCAGTCAACGGATCCGGTATCCTTCGCCAATTTTCTACTTTGACGGAACGTCATCTGCGTGACAAATGTCAAAATCAATTTTACCGCCAATTTGACAACGGGATTGTGAAAATTGTGACTATAACAAGTATTACTTGAATATTTTCCATGTTTTTAACCGAAATTTTGCTTTTGTTATGTTTTTTTTAATAATTTTCGTTTTGCGCCAATTACTTTGTTGACATATCTGTGTACTTCAACATGACGTACGTCACTCGCTATGTGCCATCCCTGTACGGCACGTACGTTTTGTCACGACGCACGTCACGTACGTGACGTATTGACGGACTGATTCTGCCGAAAGCTTAATTCTATAAGCCAAGTCAATTCGACGGTTCAATGTATATATATACATACATATGTATTTATTTTAAAATTTTCCACTCAGCCGTCGATATGCTCTTGAACATTTATTTTATAAATATTTTCAAAAACCTGCAAACATACATATATGTACATACAAATTTCTATTCACTCTTCCACTCTTCTAGCTCTCGTGAGAGTTATTCTGCACGTCAACTTTTGTTAACGGTAACGATTTTCTAGGTTGGTACATATAATAAAATTCTGCCAAGTTGGTGTCTGATATTCAAGAAAAAATTGTAGAAGGGGCAATTTTTAAGACAATAGAATAAAAATGAAGTTTTTAGAAATTTTTACTATCTGCCGTCTGTTTGTGAGTGCATCCTCCAAAAACTGCGTTACTAGACCTCTGACTTAAGTTTTAAGGTATCCCTTGTTTCGATAATTCTCTGGGTTCGACCAATGTGAGAACCTCGGTTAGTAAATTATGTATATACAAAAATACAACTTTTTTTAACTACATATTAAATCACATGCATGAAACTGCGCCGGAAAGAGATAACTGTGTTAACTATGACTAGTTAATGATAGGGTTAAGTCGTAATATAAAAAAAAACTAACTAAAAACGATAATTCCATCCTAATGCGCATTTGTGCATCCATATACATATTTGTTTGAGTTTTCTTTTTTATACGAGCGTGTTGTGAAGAAACAATAACAAAAGTGAAAGAAAAACATTGAGTCGAAACGTAAACACGCACCGACAGACGCACAAACACAAGTATTTACGCGTAAGTGTTAGTATGTATTCAAATGTGTTTACAAAATTATGTACAAACATGAATATAACGCCTCTTTCTTCCCGGGTAAGAGCATTTTTAATGCCGGTAACGAAAATGGCGAGCAACTTTAATACCACTTTAGTTTTAGGCAGTTATTTTTGTAACAAGAAAATGGAGAGTTAAAAGAATATTTGCGGGTTTTTCACCTCACCCCAAAAAAACCGCAAAACTTGAGGTTTTAATCAAACATATTCTATTTACAGTATAGGTAGTAAACAGCCATGGTCACCTGGAAAAAAGACTTTTCGACTGCCTAAATTCTTTTTAGAAATTTATGAACGTCATGTACCTGTTACAGTTTCTTAGAAGGGAATAAGGTCATACTGGAAACTCAAAATCCTAGCTTTGGTGTTCGTGTCCTTTTTGGAGGTGATGTGTTGTTATTATCGTTATTTTTGTTATTGAAATAAATGGCTTAATACAAATTAGTATATTTATAACGTGAACTAAGCAAATTAAATCTAAATTTCACTGCAACAGACTTTAATTTCGGTTTTATTTTATATTTCCTTACATGCAAAACTGTAAAGACATTCTCACCTTGTGTTTTAAAAATTTAAGCTTTGTTGATTTCGTATAATTGGATGTAGGTATGCATTGATATGCTTAATGATCTATCCCTTTAAAAAAGATTATTAGAAATGTTTAATCGAAGTAAATACAAGCAACCATAGTCCAAGCGTGTTGTTCTACGACTTTTCTAGGGTAGGTAGGTATGTTTTTCTACGTAGAGTTCATTGTAAACTGCATTATTTGCTGTGGCAACCGATATGTCCTGATGATGTTGTTAATTTTTGTTTTTTTTTTTTGTTTTTGTCTTGCCTTGTTGTTGCTTTGCTTTATTTTTTATCTTCTTGGTATTTTGTTGTTTTTCCAGCTTGAGCTGTTTTTGTTTTTCGCGCTGCTGTCAGTGCCGATTCTGCTCACTGAGCCACAAGAAAAACAACAGTTACCGAGTGACAACTGAAAACAAAAACAACGCCTTACAAAAACAATAATAAAAGTAATAATAATAAAAAAATAACAATAAAAGTTGGGTTGACTGAAATGTGAAAATAATAACAGCAACTGTGAAAGCAACAATAATACAAAAGAAATGCAAAAACAAAAAAAAAATATGGAAACAGTTACGGTGGCCCCAATCACCACCCCATATATTATTTTGTAGCAAAGACAAATTGGAAGTGCAAGAATAACAATAAATATCAGTGATATGGTGGAAATTTGAAGTAGAAACACCAACAAGGTCCTCTGTACAAAAACAAGTAAAGGGGGCAGTGATTACAGTTACAGGTACAGGTGGTAATTTGATAAGTGGATAAGTACCTGCATACTTTTCGATTGCTTCAAAAAAAAAAAAACTAATGGCGGCGAAATACCAACAGGTTATCATAACCTCTAACGAGATTTTTAGCCGAGCTTCTCTTTCCAACTTGTGGTGTGTTGCTTTTGAGTTTTTTCCTACAAGTTGGCGGGACCTACAGTTTTTTTGCCGACTCCGAACGGCACTTGCAAAGCAAATGAATTTTTTGCTGAGAAGCTTGTCATGGTAGAAATACACCCGGAGAGTTTGCCAAACTACTGCCTAGGGGCGACCCCGTTTAGAAAAATTATTTTTCTAAATAATTTTTGATGTTACTTTTGCCGGGCATCGAACCGCCACGACTTGGTGTAGAAGGCCGAACACTTAACCGCTACACCACGGTGCCGATTGGTTCACTGTTACGCTTATTTTAGGAATTATTAAGGATATTTATTTTTATGCTTTTCGTCAGTTCCCTCAGTTCAGCAAAAAATATGGCCCTCATGCATAACGGTCGAGTATTTGCTCAACTGTGCGATTAATCTCTAAGGAGAGATGTCCTGAATTAATACCTTTAAATAATATGTTAAAACAAGCAAATTTTGACAGAGCGATGGTAAATTCTGACAGTTATCGTGGTGAATATGAACGTCAGACCAATAATATGAGCACAGGGATGCATGTGCTGTTAACATTCATATTATTTCACATAGATTAATGTTCACACGCGTTATTTAACACTAAAATATAACATAATGCGAATAATACGCAATAAAAACACGTAAATTCACGTGCTTTTTCCATATGTCATAATTTACCTTTTCGTTTGGCACAGCAAAATGCAAAATTTGTGTACACCATATGAAATTTGTTCACCTCATTTTAATCTGACGAGAAAAGTTACCAATTGACACACAGCCTCTGACGACATATGTTACCGATTAGCACACAGCCATACCCGAAATGGTTGCACTACATACACAGAGCGGGGGTTTAATATTGAACAAAGTTAAGAAGATATCTCTATAGTTATTCTTTAGGAAGATGGGCTTCATATATTTGTAGAGAAAAATTTATTAATGTTTTCAAAGAGAAATCACATAATATTGAGAAGATTTTCTTTTTAATATTTCAAATTAAAAAAAAATTAACGCTCAACCCAGATGTCTAGTCTAATCAGACTACCATGCCATCGTATACTTAACTTGCCAGCGTCTAATCACAGCTTTGTTCGAATCGAACTAAGAAGTATTAACTGCTGAACGGAGATCTCTACCATGATGCTATCGTGTACTTGTGTTTGGTAGCGTCGAATTACACAATTGAATTATAATAGAAGTTTTAGTGCTCACATAGGTACATACATATGTATGTATGTATACGCGTAAAGGAATGTATACTTTTAAAACAAAATTAAAAAGATTTTCCTACCAAAAATAAGAAGAAATCTCTATGGAAATATCTTCTTATTTTTATGAGGATTATTTGGCTCTGTATACCCTTTTAGTTTTTGTACCATACACTTAGGAGCCAAAGTACACGTTTGGGTATAAAGTACCGTTCGGGTATATGTAAATGGGTACAATTGGTCTCTCCATAGGACATGCTTGAATAAATGTAAACAGTTCATACCATACAAAGTGATCAGAACTGGCATTAGTCGTATAATGCCCTATGTCTCGGACTGATAAATGAAAGAGAATAAATAAAACTGTTCCAAGTAAACCTCCTGAAGATACTAATACGCAAAAGATACTAAAAACACACATTGAAAACGCCGGCTATAGGTATAGCGATATCTGTCGAATTATTCTTATGGTCAATTGTTCTTATGGCGATCGAACATTAATTCAAAATTCTAGATAGATCCAATGTCCAAAATCTTTCAAACAGGGAAAATTTGTTAAGCAGATAAAATCCTTAATTTATGCAAATGATCTTTTTTGGTGAGAATCATTCCATGTACAATAAGTCCAAGCATGATTGATAACAGCATAATCAAAATGAACAAGTTATTTGCAATAAGTCCACAATTACAAAATCATCAACCTTAAAATCGTAGGAAATATTCCAAAGCGCTGCAACCAGTCACAAACATGCATACATCCCCCTTCACAGACTCAAACAAACATTCACGCATACATACAGTACATATTTCACAGACACATTCATAGATTTCTCGGAAAATATTTGCTCTAAAATATTTTGTTTTGATCCTCATTTGCTAGTGTGACGAGTTCGACGAGCGCATGGTCAATAAACGGAGAAACGCACATTTGCATAGTGTGTATACCGTGCACTGAAATACCCAGCTAGCCAGGAAAAATACTAGTTTATAACTCAACTCACACTACGCGGGAAAGCCCGGATCTGTACCTACCAACAAATATTACAATTTTCGCAAAATAGTGGAGTGCACGGAATTGGAGGAGTCCCAGCAGCATTTATTATTATACTTGATTTTTGCACCACCAGACCTCTAGCCTCAGAGCTCCTCAATGTGGACCACTTATCCACCCTCCTTTTCCATGATTTATAAGAGTGATAAGCCATACGTTATTATAAGATAGGTACATAGCTTATGTACATATCTCTTTTTATAAATTAGTTGCTAATTGAAGCAATCAGCGTGCTTTGACGCTTTTCCTAATCTTATGATTACTTATGCGATTGTTTGCTGGGTATTTTCTTTGATATAAAGTGATGTGTCATTGAAAGATACTTACCGCACCAAAATACTTCATCTCTTTCTTCATGCGCCGATGATGCGAAGTGCTCGGCCCAACTGCTGATGCTGCTGCTACAGCAGCTGCACTTGTCGTCTGCTGCGCTGCTGTCGTTGCTGCGTCATAAGCGTTAAGACCGTTTAAACCTGCCGCTGCGGCTGCTGCAACTGTAGCCGCTGCTGTGTGGCCATTCGTACCCGATCTACTTGATGACGCTCCACCGCCACTGCCACCACCTCCTGCTTCCATAAAATCGAATCTTTTAAATGCGTACCACTTGGACGGGTTTGGTTGAATGCCTTGATATAGTTTGACAAGCATTTTGTGCTTTTCGCGCCGATATTGTGTGAGCAACACATTCATTTTGCGCTCCACCTCGGCCTTACTACAACCGAAACGTTCTGCTATTTCCGACCACGCTCGAAAACGGCATAATTTGTCTTTGTACTTGGGATCAGCACGATTCCACAATTCCGTATGTATGCGATATTGTTCGATTAATTCTAGCGCATCGTCGTTGGTCCATTCCATGATTTTTCTACCGATTAGCATATGCGGATGCGCGGCCGGATTGAAGTTGATTGGCGCCAGCAATGCGGATGATTGCGGCTGATGCATCAGCGCGGTGGGAGCAAAGGAATATGAATCCGTGTTTTGATGTACATATAATGCCGACGATAGGATATGAACTCAAAAGTGTTACGCTTTATGATGATTTGTATAATTTAGTTTGGATTTTGTTGCTGTGATCCAACTTTCTACAGGTTTCGTATGACTTAAATTGGATTTGAAGGAATGTTCTTAGAAATGCAAAAGTTTGTTTGGTTGGTCTTTATTTCTCCTTTCATAATGTATGGTTTTTTTTCTACAAATCTAAACATTACACTCTACATGTTAAAACACTTCTTTTTATAAAAACCTACATGTACAATGTACATACACACATATGGACATGGTATGTCGTTCTTGATAGTTGATAATTAGTGATGTTATGGCAATACAGACCTCATTTTTATAGTCATAACACAAGCACAGCGTCACACGTTGAAATTCGTTAATGGTATATACTAAACCCAACATTTTCACTCAAACATTTCACTATCACTAAAGAATCTATCTAATATGTGTCTTCTTAAAACTCGTTCTTCTCTTGGTATATAACTCGTCAAATCAACAACCAATACGTTTCATTTGAACAGATCAGCTATTTTATTTGGATTATGAATATATATGTATGTATATGCTACTTATAAGTAATAATCATTCTATACCTAGTAAGAAAATTTATGTTTTGGTAATACAATTAGCGCAACACAGTTTTTTACGTTTGAGTAATGATGAATTCTGACTAAGGACCGTTTACTCAGATTTTCATTATCTGTGTTTCGAGAGATGAGTTACCGAACATCTTCTAGATTATATGTCAAAAAAATCCCTGTTAGCATATGACAGGTGTACTGCGATCGTAAAGTAGAAAAAGTCCCCGGCTAAGCTAAATGGCCAAAGTAGGTATGTATGTTAGTACGACTTTTGTCTAAACAAAAGGGTGACACATTCGTAATTCTTCGAATATAAGCTTCCGTACACGTCGAATATACTGTATACGTACATACATATATGTATGTATATATTTTGACGAACATATTAATTTATATAAATGTAAGAGTCTATAAGAGATACGAGTATCAGTGAATTTATTATTTCTTTGTTTCCATTAAAACATTCCTTTTCGACTGTTGTCATTGTTTGTTTGCTATTTTGTTGGTATTGAATATACATTGCCTCTTTCTCCGTCGTACAGTTTACACGTGTACATATGTATGTATGTAAGTTTAAATATACATATATGTTTGGATAAAATATATGTATGTATGTATGTATGTTAAATATTTATCACCCTTTGTTTGTGTTTGATTTGTTTGTTTTCTAGTTAGCTGCGTATTTGTACGTTTTCGTTGAATATTTGGTTGCCAATTTTGCGCGTAAATACTTGGCCTATCACATACCTATGTATGTAATTTCGTTTGAAAAAAAGTGGTATTGAGGGGCAAGGGATTGAATTCAGCTAATTAACAAAACAAAATTTGCCTAAAACGAGATTACACTTTCTCACTTTAAGGCGAGGTAACGCTTTGAAACATCATTTGCAAAATCATATATTGAAATTCATATTGCATAAAAATGTTATCCGTGAAACAATCTGCCACACTAAATACACCTAACTAGGGACTTAGTTGATGGCAAATAAGAAAACAAATAACGTAGATTTTTCAAAATTACTTTCCAACGATACTTAGGGCCGCTTGCATAAAAGCCGATACGACTAATCGCCCGGTTACCGGAGTTTAATTGACGTATTTTGTTCGGTTAGCTGTCAAACTAATCGCCGATTAGTCGTTATCGGCTTTTACGCAAGCGGCCCGAAGTATGTAGGTTTGATATATGTACCTAGAAACATGGAATACTAATTTCAATCTAGGTATACCGTTATATAGTCGGTACATATCAAACCTGTTTAAGTCCTTCGTAAATTATTTGCCAAAAACTACCGAGGTATCGAGAAGACGCGAATAACTTAATCATAATTCTGCAGAAGAGCAAAAACGCTTTTCCAAGGCAAAATCAGTGGTTTTAATTTTTTTTTAGATTAACGAAATGAAATTATTTCGTTATACTAACTTCCCACTTGAAATTGTTTTCTCGAGGGAATAACTTTTTTTATTGTATAGGTATGATTCTATACTAATGGCGATTTCGTTTCAACAAAAAAATGCGTATTTTTATTACCCTTTCAATTTTCCGTGTTCGCTTGCATTTCGAAGGGTAAAGCTTTCGGCAGAATCAGTCCGTCACGTACTTGCCGGAAAAGGAAGAAACTGACAGCCGAGTAGGGTGTGTGTATTTTGCATGTAGAACGCTAGATTGACAAAGTATCAGTCAACGGATCCGGCATCCTTTGCCAATTTTCTATTTTGACGGAACGGCAGCTGCGTGACAAACGTCAAAATCAATTTTACCGCCAATTTGACAACGCGTTTGTGAAAATTGTGAAAAAGCAAATTTAACCAAAGTAATTGCGATTTATATTTTTATTTATAGATTTGCGGTTTGAATGCTTGGTTATTTTTTCCCTAAGCAGGTTCAGCAGTAGATCAAATCTGGCTATGTGCCATCCCTGTGCGGCACGTACGTTTTGTCACGACGTACGTCACGTACATGACGTATTGACAGACTGATTCTGCTTAACGCTTAACACCAAAGCAAAACGTCAAGCACATTGTGTATTCGTTTCATTAAAAGTGGCATTTTCAAAGTGTAAATTATGCGCCTTTTTTACCCTGAGAAGCCGGACAGGGTAGATCATTCATCAAATCAGCTGCAGCTGATTTTTCTTGAAATTGTATTAAGGGAAACTTTACTTTGGCAAATTAGGAAAACCTGAATTGTTTATTCAATACATTTGAAATCAGGGTAGTGTTATGTGTTCGTTGTATCGATAGCACCTGCATATAGGGCGGGTATACTTTTACAGGGTTTAGTGCAAGAGTGTAAGCATGTTCACCGTACAAAGGTACATTTTTTTTGCTGAAACGAAATCACCAATTTTACACATTCAATTTTGTTTTTGTGCTTCTGTTACACTTTTCAATAGCTTTCCTCAGCTCCCTTTTTTATTTGCGTGTAATTTAGAACGTTATTCCACTGACTGCTCTTCTCTCGCGACTTAAGAAAGTCGTTGGCTACCGATTCCACTTAAAACAATAACTAAAATATATCAATAAATCCCATTAAAGTGGACACCTATGTATTTAAAATTTAAGGTGTACCTACCCTGCAGCGAAAGCAACAAGTTGAAAACTACTTTACAACCACCCAACAAGTCGGTCTTTTGTCTGTTTTCCAAATAAGCAACTGGTATTTTTTACGTGTTCATGTTCTATGAAATGTCATTTGTCAGATTTCGACCAGAACATACCAGTCACCTATGTACTTGCCATCACATACTAGAATTATACTGTTTGTAAAATACCGGTTTCATACTAGTTCAAAAAGCATAAACCTGTACTAGTTTGATTTCAAACATAAGTTAATAGTCTCATCATTTTTGTGACTGACCCTTTATTTTATCATTTGCCTTTATTTTCAATTAACTCAGCGACTATATTTACCCAAACACGAAAAAACATCTGTTAATTATAAGAGAAAAAAAGCAAACGAAACATTTCAAATGATTTTTCTGGCTGCTATGATTTTAACCAGAAAATTATAGTTGTATACTAGTATTTTTCTGACTAGTTTGACGTTTCGCTGCAGGGTAGCAAAGACATTAAATTACAGAATCGGAATTTGGTCTGTTGTAGCTGCAGTTGGAACTTGTATTCTTTAAGAGGGTCCAAGCAGGTAGGTCTTTGTTTTGTCTTATTCACGTTACACTTAGTTATTAATGACGCCATTTTAATGCGTTTGCGTTTTGTTTGATGCAAAATCTTTGTGCCTTCATATGGTATCCATGTATGTATGTATGTACATATGAATGTGTGTACCTAGAATACAATTTTATTGCGGCACTTTCGCGCGCATCGTGCACTTTGTTGTTTTTACACACCCGCACTATGCATTACCAACTGATGCACATCCATATGTATGTATGTATGTATGTTTTAATGAATTAGACAACACTGGCTACACTCTAACGTCTTACGCACCCGCATTTCGATTAATTAATTGCATTAAATTGATTATGAAAATTTTGACTGTACAAATAAGTCAATAATTCCCTTAAGTTTTCTTTTTTCACTTGTGGTAGTTTGTTTGATTTTTGGTATCTGTTTTGTTTGCTGGTATTATATTTTCTTTTTCTTCGAAATGTTTTTCCGCCGTTTTCCGACAAATACTGTCGTAAAACACTTCCAAACCTTGCGAAATCGATAAACGACTAAAACACTCTGCATTAAAATGAAATTTCTCAACTACTGAGTTGTTCTGCGCTCAGTTGGTTTTACCCCAAAGCAGCGCAGCTCAGCTCAAAGTGCGCGACGCCGAAACAATACAGAAAACAAACAACTACTCAGCTAAACTGCGAAGGGTACAGCAAATATCCACGTAAAAATGTATGTATGTATGAATGTATGTATGTAAGTTCGCTGCCGACGGCGCCGCTCTCAATGATATTAATGTGTGCATGTACATATGTACATATGTATGTTCATTTGTTTGTCGGTCGGGGAGAAAAGAAACCGGGGAGGGATGGTTGGGATGCGTTGTTGACAGAAAATGAATGAAACTAAACGTACGTCGTTAGAGTGTCTGTTTGTCTGTATGTATGTATACACATTGGGGAATGTTGAATAAAACAACAATAAAATATAAACATAACAAAACTTGTGACAAGAATATTTGTTCGAGAGAGCAGCGACCGAATGAAGACGGCAACGAGAATCGTACTTTGCGCCGTTATCTGGTTGTTTTTGTCGAAGGAAGAACCGAAGAGTAAAGGACGAATGTGCCAGAGTGTGGATGAGTGGCCTGCGCTGTTGTTGTAGTACCGTATTAATTAAAGCAGCAGAAAAACAATAATAAATCAACAATAATAACAACAACAATGCAGTATGTATGGGTGCGGCACGGGGTGGTAAAACGGCATACATACAAACATACATATAAAAGCACCTATGCATGTTTGTATATTTATCATACGCTGGAAACATTCACAGCTAAATCAATATGCATGCGTAAATAAGTATGAAGATATGTACATTCATACATTCAAATATATACATACATCTACACATGCATTTCATTCGCAATAATGAGCTGCTATTGTGAAATTGTTATTGTTGCATGTTGTTTACTCAAGAACAATAACAATAAACAACAACAACAGCAAGCAAGTACGCCGTACAAACAAGCACCAAAGCTGACGCGGACGGCGCAGTCCCCGTCGACGTCAGCTTTGAATGCGAACGCTGCTACAGCTAGCCTCCTAGTGAGCTACACACAGTCACACACACACATGGGTACTTACATTTTTCCACAACAGTTCAATTGCGGTTGTTTTCACAAAAATGTTCGTCGGTATGCATGAACGTCAATATGTAGTAATGTATGTATGTATGAAAGTTGCTGACTGCCGCTTTTTATTGTGAGTACAAATACACCAGCTTCGACTGACTCACCTCACCACTTCGTTGCTGTTGGGTCCACATTTATAAACGGCGCACGCACACAAGTGTATTCGTAGCGATAGCCAAACAAACAAATACAATGTGTAAAGGAATAGCAAAAAATGTACAAACAACAAACGGTGGCGGTTCAATGCATTTTACAGTGTTATCGAACTGGGGCGCTGTGTAGCTACCTAGATTGTAATTTTATTGTGTGTTATGTTTCCAAACAATCCCCGGCAGAAAAAAGCACTGGCTAGGGCCTACGTGTGTTTTTCTGGGCAGGCCCATGATTTTAAGAGAGAAAATTTATCACATTTTCTACCCCGGATCCGGTGTGTGTTTGAATCCCTTACAGTCTATATAAAATTGTGGGTGCCATAAAATGACGAAGCAGCTGGGTAATTTTGTTGCCAGGAGAGCCTTACTTCCACGCAGTAGGTATTCTACTTGTACGAGCTACATACATATGTATGTATAGGTACTAGAGCGTCTCGGGCTTACAGGCAGATTAAAAAGTCGGCCGTACCTCCCCTCATACGATGTGTTTTTGAAAAACATTTAAAATTTTTTTTTTTTTGGCAACCCTAGATGTCGCCCAATTACATTTTTCTTCAAATCTTTGTCATTTTTTGTCGGATTTTAAAGTTTGACACATAAATTTTTTCGACTCAAAGAGGAGGTTTTTTCTCAAGAAAGTTCATTGAGCTCATGCGTTTCGTTGTGGTACCACACTTTAAAATCCGAAAAAAATGCCGAAGATATGAAGCAAATGCAATTGGACGACTTTTAGGGTTGCCGAAAAAAAATACAACTTTTTTTTAAAAAAGTTTTTCAATAAAACTGCATATGAGGGGAGGTACGTTGTGGTATCACCGAAGATATGAAAAAAAAGCAATTGGGCGACATCTAGGGTTGCCAGAAAAAAAAATAATTTTTTTTTAAATGATTTTCAAAAAATCAGTTTTCTTCCAGCATTCCCAGTCTATTTTTCAAATAAACTATGATATTAGTAGAGTTTGTAGTTATGTATGTATGTCCTTGTACAGAGCTAACAGTAGTTTGTAACGAAACAGTTTTTTATTTCGATCTTTTGTACACCGATTTTTCAAGGGTTAATCTTGTGTCACAAAAAATCGCGGGAACAAACATTAATATCCATTAACCATTCTTCCGAAATCGGCAAAAAAAATTTAATTTGCAACAAAAAAAAAAAGTTTTCCTCACACAAAATCTTTTTTGTAATATGCACTGGGAAAAATCGATTATAGCGGAAAACCTATAGCATTTACAAGAAAAACTGATAACATACTTTTGATGGAGAATCACCTCACCAGTAAACTGTTGAAGAAGATTTTTTGACAGATGTTACCATTACCAAAATAATTAAAAGAAACCAAAAAATGCACTTTAAATCCACTAGTAGGAGAGTTAGAGATGTATGTAGTAAGTCGATTTTCTGTCTTCTTCCCCTATGTTCTTTCTTTAGAAATTTTTGGATATCTGATTTTAATTAGAGTTGGGAATCTTAGGGCCACTTGCATAAAAGCCCATAACGACTAACCGGAGTTTAATTGACGTTTTTTGTATGGTTAGCTGTCAAGTTAATCGCCGATTAGGCGTTATCGGCTTTTATGCAAGCGGCCCTTAGTTCATTAAAAGGATCAGAGATTTCGAACTAGCTCACCAAAATGAAATAGTTCATGTAGTTCGTATTAAGTTCATTTAGTTCGATTATTTGTACTTGTTTCCCTTAGGAAACAACTGCTAAAACATGACCAAAAATTTTGGGCGGGGTACCAAAAGATGCCTTTTGGCCTCAGTAATCCAGAGCTGCGTCTTTTGATACCTCCTCCTACACTTATCAACGTGTTTTTGCAGCTGACTCTTAAAGGAAACAAATGCCACCTTATGTACAGTAGTACAAACCCTGCTAACCAGCTGCGGATAAAATCTTGGGAAAGTACTGGATCGCGCTTACTAAAAAAACAGGATAAAAAACTGAGCAATTTTGTTCGGCGAGGTTCTTTTTCTACCCGAATAGGAGTTGCTAATTCGTGTCGAAAATTATCGAATTATTCGTCGTTTTTGGTGTTGAACAGCACTTATTTATGATTTTGTTTTCACCATTGTTAGCCCTGGTTGGCAGGGACTTTATTTTGACACGCGTTTTCGTTTATCGGTATTTTCTCTTTCTAAATAAATTCTATAAATTTGATGAAAACTTTACATACTTCAAGTAGATCATTTGAAATTTGAACCTAGCTCCCGCGATTACCTCCAGATCTAGTTCAATGAACTAATTAGTTCATGAAGTACCCAAGTCTGATTTTAGTACAACTGAATTTATGTTATATACAATGAAATTCACAGCCAAGCTATAATTAATGCTTAAATGCACTTTTTATCTAAACCAGTGGTCGGTATGAAGAGAGCGCATTCTATGTTACAGCATTATTAATTTCCTCCCAGGAAAGTACGCACGTGTAACGTAACAGTCTTTTTTTGTAACGGAACAGTCCGAGCAGCTAAGTGTCTAAAAATCATAGACAAATTTTTTTCAGTGTAATTTATTTTTCATTTATTTTATACTTATTAAGCCTTCAATATTATAAACTATATGCTGAAAATAATCTGACAGAAGCGCAGACTTTTTCAAAAATGTAAAAGAACTTCGAACCCACTTCCAAAATGTGTAACGTAACAGTCCATACATAGTCGTCCATAACTCCTAAATTAGAAGGCATACAAAAATTTTCATATCTATAGAAACTGTTACTTCAGAAGAGCATTTTTAGATGCATATGCCAAAAATATAGAAAGTTTCCAAATCCACCTCTTTTTGTAGTAGTTTGTGTTGAAAAGTACGTCTGAATGTAACATAAGTAATTTTACTTACTTGATGAAACAGAAAAGAAGCCCTGTCAAGACCTTCTGTACTTTCTGTTATCTAAAAAATCCAAAGAGCGCTATGAAATATGCTAATGTCCAAATGTTTCTACATTGTAGATATGTAGGTAAGTATGTAGAGGTACATATATCTATAAACATTGATGTGAGTGCACCTAACGCGCCAAAAGCACAGTATTTACTACGAAAGTACTATGATAACGCATATCTCCCTAACTTCACGCCACCGATATGCTACTCATGACCCAAGCATGCGTGGCTACATTCACCTTAATAACTCTCTATTGTACATAAATACATATGTACATGTACGTGTGTACATTAGGGTTGTCCTTATAATCATACATTTGTTCCAGTTTCATCACCGTGGTAGGGTATAGGCGGCACATACATTGTATATGGGTGTTTCCGAAAATGTGTTAACCAAAGAGAAAAATTTGAAAATGAATCTAGGCCAAACTTTTTGATACCATTATGTAGGCACGTATGTCACATATCACGTTGCAAAATTTGATAGATATTGGAACACAGATTCTGACAAAACTTAAGTGCTTCCCACTATCATCAATCATTTTTTTTGCAGCTGAGTAGTTATGACTTTTGAAATACATCTGCGAATTTCCTACAAAAGCGCCTGGCAAAAAATTACTTATGCAAGTATCCAGCCACAAGTCGGTCCTATGCAGCTTATAATAGATACATCTGGAAAACTAATCCAAATCATATGTAAGGTGAATGCAAAAGAAGTGTTTTTTTGAAGCGTTCGGACGCAAAATAAATGTAATAACATCGACTTTAGATATTAAGTAGAAAGAAAACAGGTTTTTATTTTGTGAAGTATCCGTAGGGTAATCTCAACTTTGGCCCCCTTAAGCTTTTGATCATGAACAACTTTCGATTATGAAAAAGGCGGGAAAAAAATGATTGGTGCTGGACTAGGCCTTAAAGAGATGTGAGATTATCGTTCTAAAGAACGTAGTCTTGTGCGTAGTCGAAGGCACACATCATTCAGACACAAATAAAAAAGTGAAAAGGCAACAATTTGAAAATAGCGAGAAGCCCGAAGAAGGAAATTAATATGAGTAAAATATGAATAAGAACAAAAGAAACACTGAAGATTTGTTTAATTTGTTTTATACGGCCCGGTCCCCGCACTTCGTAGTTCTCAGTGCTCTGCTTTCCGCAATTCTCAACGTTGCGGCTGTCTGGGAACCGTGAACGCTGCTAGCGTTGACCGCGTCGCTGTTGGCGAAGTTCTCAGGTCTGCTGGCTGCCGGTTTATGTGGTATTTCCGTTTCTTTCGAGTGCTCATTTGCTACACACCCATACTGAAAGTGCATAGGTAGTTGTGTTGTTGGTCTTTATTGTCTTCTGATTGCAAATGTCTTTCCTTTTTTGTTTTTTGGTCTTGCAAAGGTATTTTCGTAAACATATCGTCATTAGGGTGGCCCTTCACTATTTCGTTAATCATTGCTGTAGTGGTAACGAGGTTTCGTCCTGCTTAGTCTTCACCCATCTTATCTAACTTTGCCATCAATTTCGTTAACAACGAATGTTTCTGTGTAGAGTTATCTATTCTTCTTCTTATTTTTAAGGCAAATATTTTGTCTTCCAGAAAAGTTATGAATAAGTAGCGTAGAGAAAAGCAGACAGAAAGTTCCACCTTAACTTGTTACGGATTATTTATGTAATTGTTTGCGTTCTTACTTACAAAAGCACACCTACATAGTATATATTTAGGTACATATGTACCCAGCCAAAAATTCAGCTATTTACACACAGGTAGTCATCCCGCATACCAGTCTTCTAACTGCAGGGAACACATCCCTGCAAAAAATTCGATTAATCTAGGATGCGCCCGGGACAAGTCGCAAGGGAGGATGCGACTAACGCCAGTTTTGATCAATTTGTATTGGCTGAACTGTTCACACTTGTTCGAGCAAGTCCACAATGTGGTCGGCAGAAATCCTTGGGCTGAACCCTCCCAGAGGGTGCCGGCTGGTAATAGACACTACAGAAACCCCTACCCAGGGGAGTGCTAGCTAAGTTCAGAAATCAGTGCCATTGGTGCCTTAGCTCTTTAATAGCTCTGGCATATGGAAATGATTCTTGAACGTGGCCTCAAGGTGGGAACCGGGCCACACCCAGATGAAATGGTGGCCCCCCCTAATCCAGGGTGTTATGCGATTCCGTGCCCATTGGATGGTTTGCAGTCAGGGGTATCCGACTGTATTCTTACGGAGCCTCCCGGATATCGGTCCACCTCCGGGAGTAGCGGTGACTTGCTGCGGCATGGGGCTCTGTCGTAGTCGACCGTTTTCACATCCCCTTTTCACATACTTTCAGGCTGCCGAACGGTCTCATCTCAGTAGGCAGCCTACGAACCAGATATTAAATTTTTACAATGAATAAAAACCAAGCCTCGGAGCCCTGCACGGGTAAAGATGCTGCCTCTGGCACAGGCGTTAAAAAGGCCAATACTGGTAAAACCCTGCCACAATCGGGAACCGCTAAGGTGGCACCGATCAGGCCTGCACGGCCTCATACCACTTCTCGGCCACCTGCGCAAGCTAGCAGCAGTAGGACCAAACCCCCTGAGGGCAAGTCCGAACCTGTAACAGCCGGAAAAGCTAGCCCCACTGAGGGAAAGCAACTCCCGGCTGAGCAAACGCAGGTGGCCCGTCTTACGGGCACCTCTGCTCAGCATGTGGCGGAAACCAACACCGGGTCCTCCACGGACAGAGTGAATGCCCCCGCCCATACAAAACTAACTCGTGGCAAGCCGGCTGACCCCCTAGAGGGTTCTAAGGCAAGCAAACGAGTCCCTCTCTCAGTCCGTAATCAGCGGAATCTACGAAATGCCGCCAAAATTGTAGAGAGACTGGGCAAGTCTCCCAGCGATAAGCTGACGGCAGAGCAAAAAAGCTCTCTGGCCTGGGCCAGGAAAATCATTGCGGAAAAATCAACGCGTAACACCGCAAACACCGCAACCAATCCTGCCAATACGGCGCCAACCGGGTCGGATGGGCCAGCCCTTAAAAGGCAGCGGTCGACAGTACACGCCTCGAGCGTTCCTAAAAGGCATAGGCCCATAACCTCTGCCCCCTCTCCACCTGCCCTAACAAAACCGTTCAACGAGGTTGCCAAGGGCAGCATCACGCTGGCGGTTTTGAACCGCGGCCATCCGGATGGGAACATTACCCCGGACAATTGGAAGGATGTCCTGAACGGCCTTCTCAGGCAGTTCAAGGACATTATGGACAAGAATCCGGGTGCTGCTCCCATTATCCGCGATGCCGGCTGGTATCAGGGTAGGATCAAATTAGTTTCCTGCGCAGACGAGCGCTCTTGCCGCCTGTACACACTCGCCATAGCTTCGCTGGGGGAGCTGTGGCCCGGGGCTAAGCTGGATGCCGTCAGTTTGGAAGAAATTCCAAACAGACCGAGAGCTTGGGCCTGGGTCCCAGACGTGCTGGCGGAGCCTGGCGAGATTCTGGGCACCATCGCGCAAAGCAACCCGGGACTACCTTCAAGCGATTGGAGGATAGTCCGCGTGGGCGAGACAAGGGAGAAGCAACGCTATGTCGGTTTCGTCATTAGCGAGGCGTCTCTTCCTTGGCTTGCTAAATGGGATGGAGTGTTAAGCTACGGCTTCTACTCCATCACGTTGAAAGTCAAGCGGGATGGTACCCAGCGAGAGGAGCCGGAGGAGATGGAGACGAAGCCCGAGCTTCAGAGTGATGCGATGGCAGGAAACACCTTGAGTGCACTTGTTACGCTGGACTCTGAGGCAGCAGCTACCTCCATCGAGTCGGCTCCGATGAATTTGGAGGAGGTGGGCAGCGCCTCGAGTGTACCCACCTCCACCGCAGCAAATCTCACGACCCCATGCAACACCTCGAGTGTACATGAGGTCGATATCGAACTAGCACGTAGTGCTCCAGAGTCCGAGAGTGATACACTCTCTGTATCTGAGCTGGCAGGGCAGTTCTCTACCAGCATGGACGAATACCTCCTCCTGGAATCCGACCGGTCAGATGTTGGCTTCGACGATACAATCGTTGAGGTGGCATCGGGCGGGACGGAGCAGGGGGAGATGGACGTCGATGCTGAGTTTTCAGAACGGTCCTGATGGTCCGGATACTGCAAATTAACCTGCATCACTCTAAGGCAGCCTCCGCTGCGCTAATCTTACGCCTCTGCAAAACATCGGAGGCGGTTGTTCTAGTCCAAGAGCCATGGGTCGTCGGTACCAGGGTCTGTGGGCTGAATACCGATGAGTACCAGCTGGTGACGCCACCTGCAAAAGGTAGACTCAGATCATGTATTCTTATCAGAAAAACTCTTTCTTATTTTCTACTATCTCCTTTTAGCGATGATGACTTCACCTGTATCAGCCTCGAGCTGCAGGACTATACCCTCTGGCTGATGTCCGCATACTTTGCGCACGATCGCCCCATCTCTGCACAGGATAGGCTCAGCAAGGCGGTAAAGGAGGCCCAACTCAAGGGGTTTCCGATAGTCATTGGAGCCGACGCCAACGCGCACCACCTCGCATGGGGCTCAACCGACACAAATACAAGGGGTGAGTCTCTTTTTGATTTTATCATAGAAAATAACCTCTGTATCTGTAACTCTGGGGACAAACCAACTTTTGTCACCTCGAATAGGAGGGAGGTTCTAGACATTACTCTGGTTTCAGGACCTTTCTCTGACTTAGTTAAGGAATGGAAAGTTTCCGATGATTACTCCTACTCTGACCATATGTACGTAACTTTTAATCTGCTTCTGCGACCTCCGCCTATGGCGGTTTACAGGAACAGGAGACGTACGGACTGGGACCTTTACAAAGTGGTCCTGTCCTCTACCCTCCAAGAAAACGCTTCTCACGGTAGGTCTTGCCTACCGATAAGATCTGATGAAGCGCCTCTCTCAGACATATCGTTTGCTTCTCTCGGTGAGCTAGACTCACCGTCTAAGATAGACGAAGCAGTAGATCTTGTCACCAATTCTTGTAACGCTGCCTTCATAGCAGCCTGCCCGGAGATTAAAAAAAGGGGTAGAAGGAAACCGTACTGGTGGACCCCTGAAATCTCCGAGCAAAGGAAGAACAGCAGAAAACTCTTTAATCAGGCAAAACAGACAGGGATCTGGTCCCCCTACAGGGACGCCTTAAAATCTTTTAAGAAGTTAACCAGGAGGGCCAAAAGGGAATCCTGGAAAAACTTCACAAGCAATATTGAGGAAGTCTCGGAGGCAAATCGCCTACGTAAGGTCCTCTCCAAAAACCCTACTCCTCTCAGCTGTATTCGTACAGCTGATGGAGAATGGGCCTCATCTAGTGCCGAAATCCTGGATACCCTGGTCACGGCCCACTTTCCGGGCAGCACCTCTCAACCATACCTACCCTCGAACTCGCAATCTAACCCAAGGCCGTCGAGGCCCTTGGACCACATAGTCAGCAGAAAAGGAGTTAACTGGGCAATCAGGTCCTTCAAACCCTTCAAATCTCCGGGACTAGATGGTATATTTCCCGCCGAACTACAAGCAGCGAGCGATCTTATTAGTCCGCTGCTAACTCAAATCTACAAGGCATGCCTCAACCTGGCCTATATCCCCACGGAATGGACCAAGGCAAAGGTAGTCTTTATACCGAAAGGAGGCAGGACATCCTGCAATAACCCAAAGGATCTCAGACCTATAAGTCTGACCTCTTTCCTCCTAAAAATTCTAGAAAGATTGCTAGATGCCTACATTAGGCGAACGGCAAATCCAGGACTAATCTCCAACAGCCAGCATGCCTACTCCAAGGGCAAGTCCGTAGAGACGGCTCTACACGCTATCACCTCTGGGATAGAGAAGGGACTTGCTTTCAAGGAGTTTACGCTCGGCATTTTTCTTGACATAGAAGGGGCTTTTAACAACGTTCTTCCAACAGCGGTAACGAGCTCCCTGCGTTCGCTGGGAGTGGAAGAGCCTCTAGTGGAGTTCGTTGAACTCCTTCTCCAAAGAAGAACCATTATTTCCGAAATGGGCAATTCTTCACTTACAAGGTATGCCAACAGAGGAACCCCCCAAGGGGGTGTTCTCTCTCCTCTACTTTGGAACCTGACGGTGAACACTCTTTTATCTAGACTAAAGCACACCGGCTGCCAGGTCATTGCCTATGCAGACGACATAGCCCTGACGGCTACTGGCAAGCATCCTTCGGTGCTTAGCGAACTCTTGCAAAATGCGCTGAATCTAACAAAAACCTGGTCTGAGGAATGTGGACTAAGCATCAGCAGTGAAAAAACTGAGATGGTGCTCTTCACCCGCAGACGCAATATACCAGATTTCACCGCCCCATCGCTGAATGGGAGGGTGATCGAACTCTCTACCGAGGTTAAATACCTTGGCGTAATTCTTGACAAAAGGCTGGACTGGAGGCGTAATATGGAGGAACGCTCCAGGAAAGCCACAATGGCGCTCTACGCCTGTAGGTCGGCAATCGGAAAAAAGTGGGGTCTTCAGCCCCACATTGTCCACTGGATCTACACGGCAGTGGTGCGACCTATACTATTCTACGCCGTCACCGTATGGTGGCCGGCTCTCGAGATCGAATCTAACAAAACCAAAGCCACAAAGGTGCAACGGATGGCAGCAATGCTTATTAGCGGTGCCCTCCCCTCCACTCCCACCAAGGCTCTTGAAACCATACTTTTTCTTCTTCCCACTGACCTGTATGGGAAATTTACTGCCAGTTGCAACGCAGCTAGGCTCAACGCACTACAACCCTGGAGGGACTGCAGGTTTGGGCATACCCAGATCCTGAAGCAACTCCCCAACTCTTACTTAAAGCTGGACTACGCAATACCACGGCCTTGCTGGGATAACAAGTTCGAAACGTGGATCCCAGAGAGAAGCGAGTGGAAAAATTGCGTGGAACCGGGAGGTCAAGAAATCTCCGTTTTCACGGACGGCTCTAAACTAGACAACAAAGTCGGCAGTGGAATCTTCTCAAGTAAGCTCGACATTAATATGAGCTTACGCCTTCCAGACCACTGCAGTGTCTTTCAGGCTGAGCTTATAGCTATCTGGGAAGCTGCTCGCTATCTGACTAACCTGCCAGTGACTAACTCTATCTCCATTTTTTCCGACAGCCAAGCTGCCATAAAATCCCTGCAAAGTAGTAAGACGTCGTCACTAGTGGCGATTAAGTGCAGGGAAGCTCTAAATAAGCTATCCGATAAGTGCAGCCTGAGTATAATATGGGTCCCAGGCCATAGTTTTGTATCGGGTAACTGCGCTGCCGATGAGCTAGCAAGGAAGGGCACCTGTCTACATACAATCACCTCCGGCAGCTGGGTGAGCCCCCCTCTAAATACATGCAAGCACTGGCTGCGTTCCCGGTTCATAGAACAAGCCGACGCAAGATGGGCCATGGAGCCGACTTGCAGAACGTCCAGGCAAATTTGGCCCAAACTTAACGAAAAAAGGTCGCAATCGGTAATTCATCTGAATCGCCTATTCATTAGCCCACTAGTGGGCCTTCTTACAGGACACTGTCTTATGGGAACCCATGGCGCTCTCATGGGCCTCTATACAAATGACTTCTGCCGCAGCTGCAGGGACGAGGAGGAGATAGAAAGTGTAGAACACTATCTATGCCACTGTCCCGCTCTGTCGAAAACCAGGTACCGATGTCTCCGCAAACACTCCTTTGGATGCCTCGCGGAGCTAGAATCTGCAAATATAGATGATTTTCTGCGCTACATCAGACAAACGCGCTGGTTTAGCTTCATGGGTGTATGAACTCCGGCCCTAAACACATCGAACCTTGTGGGATCCGTCTGTCCGTCATCACCATATAGAGTTGCAACGTATACGTTGCACTTTGTATGGGGGTGACGGGCGGACGGATCCCTTCAAGGTTTTTATGTGTTTTTGAGGCCTCCTGCCTCGACCTGCCCCAGCGGAGAGGTCGTATGTCAGAAGGTTTCTTACAAAACTTTTTGGGGGATGCGACCTTTCTGCTGGGTCAGGTAGATCTACAGAAAGGGAATTTTCAGGGCTCCTTTCGTGGTATCACAACGGACCAAACTAAGGCCCACGTGAGCCTCCGCGTGGACTGCGGAGGCAGCCACTTTAACATAACATAACATAACAAGTCCACAATGTACTCAAGCGTTACTTACTTCTAAGTGTATGCTACACAAATAAAAATTGCACGACACCCCTTTTGGGTATGCTAAAAAAATTACAATTTACTTATGTATGTATACTGGACTGTATCCAACTGTGGACAATAGGTATTAATCACGAACCACTCTCTATCGAGATTATTCGCACAATTTTTTGCAGTAAAAGTAATAGGAAGTGTACAAATATTATTTCCCATTAAAATATTGTCCGATAAGTCTCTATATGTACAATAGTTCAACAGGCAGAGGTAAAATGTTATTTCTCTAACATACTTATAGGGGTGTAGATCAATTTTAGATTTTGTAGCATATTCATATTCATTCCGTTTGGGTAGAAAGTGAGTTAGACCTTACGCAACAGAGTACAATTGGTCTCTCCGCAGGACATGCTTAAACAAATGTCAACGGTTCAGCCTATACCTACAAATGGCATTGGCATTAGTCGCATCTTTCTTTGCGACTCAGCTCGGACGCGTACTAAACTAATTACATTTGTTGCAGGGGTATGTATTTATATAAATTTTACTAACTATGTATATTTGACTTGAATATAGTTAAGAAATTTCTTCAACATATTTACTCTGCTAGATATTTTTTGTTCTGAGAAAAACCCTAAACTCAAACAACATCGACTATTGTTTTGTTTATTTAATTTTGTTATTCCATTTCGAGTTGAGAGTTGTTCTTCCATAGATGTTGCAAGAAATACGTAAGCACAGTACAAAATAAGGGAGGAGCACAAAATGAAAATGAGAATATGTTTGTTAGCAAAAAAAACAACTCATCAAAAAACAACAGAACGACAAAACAAAGTACTGCTGGCAGATGAGGGTACAACAACAAAACAGAGTCCATATACATAGATATGTACATAGTACTACATATTAGAGATGTTAATCCCGGGATTCCGTGCATTTACAACCACGGTCTATTCGGGATTGGGAATATCCCAATAAAATAAAATACATATTTGTAATCATTAGTGAATATTTTATTTTCTTTGTTGATTGTTTTACTGAAAGTAACATTAGCCTTTCTAGGAACTAGCTAGAAACTGTAGGTCTTCTGGACTCACTATCGAAGACTTTGCATTTATTTATTGAATACTAGGAGATGCCCACGACTTTGTCTGCAAAACTTACAAAACGAACGAACCATAAACCAGCGCCACCTTTCGGGTTAATTTTTTCCAATAGAAAAGTTGATTGTATATCAAAAATACTAGCCAAATAGAAAATAATCGGACCAGCGCTATCTAGCGGGAAAAAATATATCCCATGTCGAGAGAACATATTTAAGGAATAAACTGTCAAAATTTGGCAAATATCCGTTAAGTAGTTTTTGAGCCAATTCCTTACAAGGTTTTATGTATAGGTAAAAATACAAAGCTAGACGAATGAAAATTTGTAATAATTTTTATGTATCTAAGATCTAAAAACCCTCACTGGGTAATATAAGGGACATTTCGGTCTACGTTATCACCTGAGTAAGCTGAATCTGTTAGATGCAATAATTTGTCGGTATTGCGAACTGGACGATGAAACACCGGTTCATTACTCTACGAATGAATTGCGTTAGCAAGAAAGAGACTTTGCGATCTAGGTGGGGTCACTCTCAATCCGTTCGCGATATGGAATAAAAAACCTGAGGATGTGCTCAAATTTATAAAGAGCCGCCGCATACAGCAATAAGCTAAAAGGTCACACAATAGATCGTGTAAATGGTGGCGGTATAATAAGGCCTTATATTAATAATAATACTCAACATGTTTTTGTTTCCAACTGAATATTATGTAATATATGTTTTTAATACTTAACTATATATTTAATGATTACCTACATGACATTGCTATTTAAATCGAAAGACTTAAGCAACGAACTTAATTTATTGTATTCTATGTAGTATTTGGCAGTATCGATTCCAAACCAGCCAACGTTCTCTATCGCGGATGTGCCCATAAAGTTGCTTCAAGAAGTTATCGCTGTTCATCTTCTTCTCATTTTCGGGAAAAACTGTTCCCCGTATACGTGACATCCGAACTGACTTGAAGGTGTCGTCTGGGGGACAGAAAAAGTGATGAAAAAAATGATTGAAAAATCCATTTTACCGGGACTCGATGATGTCTGATGTTTAGATAGAAAATTTGTATTCAAAACACAAACGACTGGCACTTATGCGAAGTATCGAAGTGTTTCTTGTTGTTGTACAATTTAAAGCACCTTCTAGAAGCGACATGGAAGAGAAAACGCTCTTCCTAATGCTAGCAGGGAAAGTATTCAGTACTCGATGCTGAAAAGCCACGGCTGCCAAAAATTGCACATTGTGCACTTTGAGTTTATACTCACGCACCAACGCTAACGAAGTGCACGCACGAGGTTGTACTTTCAAAACCTCTTACAATTGTTTTCTTATTTTTCGTGGAACAACATATAAGAAACAGTTTTTTTGCCATGTGCTGTAACGGCCGATATTCAAATTGTTATCGTTATGTGCGTCTTTTGTTTCATTCTAACGTTTTTTAAAATAAAAACAAAAAAATGCAAAAAAGGTAAAATCACAATTAAACTCCTTTTTCAAAAAACAAACATACAAAAAAAGGTAAATTATTATTTGAATAGTAAATTTCGAAGGTGTGTTAAGGAAACACTATATTTTTTTTAAACCTTAACTTTTTTAAAAACAACAAAATGCGTTTCTTATGAAGTCTGCCCCAGTAAAAAACGTTTTCCTTTTAAAAATGATTTTGAAATATCGCACACTAAATCAAAAAGAGTCACAACTCAAAATCGGAGCAACTTTTAGTTAAACGCTTCTGGATCGCACAAAAGCTATTTAAGTTTTAAAAACTAAAATTTTAAGTTCTGACGGTTTTTGATTTAGGGTGCGATATATCCACAGGTAAACAGGTAAACTATTTTTTCTTTTCATAATTTCACAGGTTCTTTATTTTTGGGACTAACTGTATGAAAAGCCACTCAATTTTTACACACACTTATGCAAATGTTTTAGGATTTGTGTGGCCGCCTCTGACTTAGTGCATAGGAAGTACTCAACACCGAAGATGTACTCAGTACAGGAAAAGTACTCGGTATGCAAAAAGTACTCAATTGTCAAATATTTTCCCGTAGCAAAAAAGTACTATTACTAAGTACTCAGATAGGCTAGGCTCACGCTGCAAACGACTTTGGCCGTCCGTCATTGAATTTCTCTGATGATGTCCGATGAAAAATTCAGTTGCAATGTGAGCGTAGCTCTACGTATGTTAACTATTGTGAACATGGCATTAGATCAGTGATCGGCATGGAGCGAACGCTTACCATGTTACAGCATTATTAATTTCCTCCCAGGAAAGTATTTGTATTTGCCGGCATATGCATTAGATTATTGTAGACACAGCCTTCGGTTAGTATAATGGCAACCCTAGAATGTTATAAGCAAGGACTGAAACCGTAACCGATTTAAACCTATTCATTTTTCAAAACCGAAACCGTAACCGTTATTTTTTTCTGAAAAAGAACGAAACCGAAACCGTTTCAAAAGCCGGAACCGGTTCTAAATGGTTTTGGATTTTTTTGTGGTCACATATTTTATTTTAAAAGAGGCTACCCTGAATAATTTTCATGGAAGATGGTTAAACAAGACACTTTTTGACCTCAATATCAAAAAAAAATTTTTAGTGGCCGTCTCAGAAAGCATCACTCATATTAACGTTCCATTTTAACATTTTTCTAATAGGAAAAGTAGAGTTAATTTTTTAAACTTATTTTAAAGAAAGTTTTTTTTCCATAAATAGCGGAAGTAATATTTATTACCTACTATATATTGGAGAAAATTAATCATGACCACCGGAGTAAGGTTATAAAAATTCAGACTTATTTTGCATGGAGGTATGTACATATTTGAGGTTTGTAGTAGCACAATTTTTTTGTGTTGGTGATTTTATTTGGAAACCGAAACCGGAACGAAACCGTAACCGAAGCCGAAATAAATGTTAAAGAACGAAACCGGAACCGAAACCGGGATTTTATTTTAATCGGTTTATTTTATCAGTATGTTTAAGTATTGAAATTAATAGAGGTAGCCCTGGCAAAAAGGACGGCCGGTCACTTCCGGTTGGATGTCGAAAAGTAAAACACATGTTTTGTACAAATTATTTAATCGCTGGACATCCACCTACTTAGGTGATATAAACATAACCGTTTTATACTTGACTTGAATTTTTTGAACTGAGCCACCTACAATTTTTTCGACGGCCATGTATTTTAATGAAAGTTTGTAGTATGGCTCACAACGATTAAACAAAAATACCTATATTGCAATTTTTCGAAATTCGAATTATTTTCAAAGTTATAGCTATCAACACTTTTCGAAATTCCTCACTTTTTGATGATTTTCTCACGATTTTGCTGGGTGAAAGAAAAATAGAAATTAATGTTTTTTTCTTGTTTTATCATTTAATTCATGTTCGGCCATTATTTTGTGACTGATTCTAATAACAATGTTTTATTTATTTTAGTGACTTACTCTAATTATTGTAAACTAACAACTTATTCTAAAGCCTTCTGATACACAAAATTTCTGGTTTTATTTTCATGCGGTGTATGAATATACAGTAACGATGGTTTCCCTACTCGCGAACATCCTACATACAGTTGTCCATGTCCACAGCATGGATAAGTTAGGTCAATTCCACACAATTGAAGTATTTGACCTTGAGCCTATTGATTGTAATAGCAAAAGCAAGGTGAACGGGAAATTGAAATCGCTTACAATCAAAAGACAAATATGTTGGAATCATTGGAATACGCGGAATCAAAACATCTGAAGGTGGAAAGCAGTGAAACGACAAAATTCGACCAGAAAATCATGGTTTATTGGGTATTATTTAATGGTTAAGAAAATGAATGGAAATAAAAGAAAGAAGGGGATAGTAAGGGAAACATCTATAGAAAAAGAGCGAAAAAAATGCAAGGGAGAAGGACACTGAGTAAGATAAATGATTCCTTAATGACTGCAGTGGGAAAAGAGACAGGAAATATTTCACGGAAATAGTTTCAACACGGACTTTTAAGTCATGTCAAACATTTCAATAATAAAAAAGTTATTTGTTTCAAAATTTAGTAGTGTAAAATATTTGTTTTTATGTTAGATATAAGATTTTTTAAATATAAAGTAATTTTGTAAGCCAAAAATGAAAGCGGAATGGTCGAAAGCGTTCATAGTACGGCCGCGGGACAATCTGCAGTCACATGTTTATATAAAACAAAAAAAGTTTGTGCCCTCCTATGAAAACGATGTAAGTTCTAATACTGCACAAACGAGCCCACAAATATACTAATCGCGTTATTTACTTTGCAATTTTGCAGCCTTGCCCTATTCCAATGAACTGGATCATGGGCTGGGAGTATGCGCGTATATGGCTGCGCGAGCGTGATGAATATATAAGCGCGCGCCTGCGCAAATCAAAAGCGAAGAAGATTAAAAACGATTACACTGCTTGGCTGGCCAAACGTCAAGTGAAGCCCAAAAAGATCAACTAAGAAACATCTAATATCCAAGTAGTGTATCAAATTGAGGAATCGGTTATCCTAATTTCCCTAATCCGTTTCAAGATAAAAAAAAGCCTTTCAAAATTTTAACTCATTTAGTTCGAAATTTTTGGAATGAAACCAAAAGAATGGTGGTTTTATACCGATTTCGATTTAAATTGTTTAAAAATTTATTTTCGTTTATCTCTGCTTTTCATTTAACCAAATAAATAATAAAACAAACTATTTTTACTAGTTTTGTTTATAGCGCAATGAGGTAACTATTGATGTCCGCAGTAAACTGCTTAAAAACGTCGAAAAATGTCGCGAGAAAAAAATACTAATTCGCCCCTTAATTCACCAAGGTCCTAGCTGAAATTAATTTTCATAGGTTCTGGTAGAAAATACTAAATTACACCCTCATATTGCAACAATATAAAATGTTTGTTTGCTTCTCCTGTCAAATTTATCGTTTGTTACTTGCATGCATGTATGTAGGTACTATCTTGCATTTTATATTCTTATGACCCATCTTCTTTGAATCAACTCTTTACCTCAACAAGTGTAATTTGCATGGGAGGTGTTAGGGCCAAATAATCTATTGATGCGGATGGTGTATATATAAACCACCATAGTATACACAATCATTATTATTGGCCCAGGAGTTTCAGAGGATTTCAGTGACGCACAGAAATTTTTTTATATGTATATAAAGATTATCTTACGCACTTTTGTCCGTGAAAATGATATTGATATCGTATATCACCGTACCAAGTCCTGTCATGAATCCTCATAGAGATATTCAGCCTGAAGTTTGCATAGGAGGTTCCACGCCCACTTTTCCAATAACTTCACCTTTTTTCTGTGAGAATCGTATTGATATCGCATGTCTCGATAATACTTTTCAGAAATCTACTATGAATCCTTTTGTAGATTTTAGGTACACCTTTAAAACGCCCGCTTAATATTTACGATAGCTTACTTCAAAATAAATAAGTTTGTGCCATTTTGCAATAACGGCTTGAAGTCCTATGCCAATTCATGGGAAAGAAAATCAATTGAATTAAGACCTGTTGATCTCGTGACTTGTCACCCAATAACCAATACAGCTTCTTAAGATTTCCAGTTCAGATTTGCAACGTTTTTTTCCTCTTTTGGGAGGGATGGTGAAAGAGCATAAACGGAATACATACATATCTACACTTTTTACAATCTCTTAACTATGATGCTTTTGAAAGAGTGCTTAATTGTTTGCCGAAAGCTTTACACATGAACATTCGGTTGAGTGAAATGTAGAGAAATTTGCTAAATTAAAGGTTAGTTGAATATATGAATGTTGATTGTGGCTTCAGCAATCCACCATGTACCATGGATGAGTTGTCGAGAGCAGCACTCTCTCAAGAGTAGTTTGGTTAAAGGCGAAACGCCAAATTGTTGCTGCCACTTGTCAGAGTGGCTAAATAACCACGTCATAAATTATAAAGCTATGTACGTGTGTATAAAAATAGCTATGCAGCATATGTTTTTACATACATATATACGTATGTATAATTGTATATAGGTATGTACATTAGAGTGATTCAAATTTAAAAAAATTTGTTTTTTTCGGTCTTAAGCCCCAATTACATAAAACTTTTCTGGTTCCACTTTCATACAAAGTTTGTGGAACGTAAAGCGAAGAGAGATTTTGCCAAATGCTCAAAGCTGAGGATCGCACCTGTCAAAGTTTCACAAAGTTTTATGTAATTGGGGTTTTACCCCCTGAAACTTTAGGTATTGATGAGAAAATAAGAGCCGATTTACATAAAACTTTGCTCACGCTTTGACAGATGACCGTCTCATATATTAAAAATGGTTTAACATTTTGCGGCGCTTTACGTTCCACAAACTTTGTATGGAAGTGGATCCTTTGAAGTTTTATGTAAATCAGGCATAATCCTTGCAAAAAATTAGAGCTCTAACTTAACCCTTAGGGGTGGCTATTTTTTTTTGCCCTTTTTATATGGGGGAAAATGGCATTTAATTTTTTTTAAGTGAATTTTCTTTTCATTTTTGAAACTTTTTTCAAAATATTTTTACATACTCTTAAAGTTGAAGCTTTGAAGCTTCCAAACTGCTAAGCCATGTGCGATTATCTCAACCATTAAAATAATTACAGCCATTTAAAATTTACTAGATTTTATACGTGACTTGAATTTCTTCATCGTGGTCAGATGGCGCTTTTTATGATGTTGTTGGGCATTCCATTAGTAACTATTAGCAAAAAAAATGTTTGGCACCTCAAGGTAGCGGAAGTTATTTACCTTTTTTGTCTTCATAGTACACAGTAGGTACGTAGAGAAAAAATTGTCTGTAAAAAATGTAAATAACTCCAGCTCCCTTAAAGTGCCAAACATTTTTTTTTTTGCTAATAGTCACTAATGGAATGCCCAACAACATCATACAAAAGCGCCATCTGACCACGATGGAAAAGTTAAAAATTTCGAAAAATGTTTGGAAAAAAAAATTTTGGGCAAAAATAAGAATCGTCGTTTGGTAGAAGATACAATCTTTTATATATATTTAGAAAATTAGCAAAATCGGTTTGACCAATCGCGAGAAAATCACCAAAAACTGAAGAATTTCGAAAAGTGTTGAGATGTTGGCGGCCGTCGTGGTGTAGCGGGTAAGTGTTCGGCCTTCTACACCAAGTCGTGGCGGTTCGATGCCCGGCAAAAGTAACATCAAAAATTATTTAGAAAAATAATTTTTCTAAACGGGGTCGCCCCTCGGCAGTAGTTTGGCAAACTCTCCGGGTGTATTTCTGCCATAAGAAGCTTCTTAGCAAAAAATTCATTTGCTTTGCAAGTGCCGTTTGGAGTCGGCAAAAAACTGTAGGTACCGCCAACTTGTAGGAAAACTCAAAAGCAACACACCACAAGTTGGAAAGAGAAACTCGGCAAAAATCTCGTTAGAGGTTATGATAACCAAGAAATGCCTCAAGAAAAAAACGAGCACATATTTCGTATGCCTGGTCAAGAAATTTTGACGTTTACAGAATTTTCCCATTTATTGCAATTTACTATTATAAAAATGTATAAAAAATGTGTAGCGAAGTATACGCTCATCTTTGCCGTGAATCTGCACGTTTACCTCAAGAAATATATACGAGCATATTTATTTCTAGAGGTAAATCGGCGTTGCCAACCATCGACAATTTTAGGATTTTTTTCTTATGAGCTGAGTATTGGCTTAAGAAAATTTGGCGTATGAAAACATTTCTTGACCATTTCTTGAGCGTTTTTTATATGGAGTTTGCCATTTCTTGGCAAGTGAGTAGGCCGCTTTACTGTGTTTGTGTGTGCATTAGTACACAACTCAGTCATTTTTAAATGGCTGTAATTATTTTAATAGTTAAGATAATCGCACATGGCTTAGCATTTTGGAAGCTCCAAAGCTTTAAGAGTATCTAAAAATATTTTGAAAAAAGTTTCAAAATTTAAAAGAAAATTCACTTTGAACAAAATGCCATTTTCTCCCATACAAAAAGTATGGGAAAGGGCGAAAAAAACCACCCCTAAGGGTGAAGTTAGAGCGCAAATTTTTTGCAAGGATTATTTTCTCATCAATACCTAACTTTTTAGGGGGAAAGACTAAGTCGACATTTTTTTGAATCACCCTAATGTACATACATACGGTATGTACATGGTTTTATAAATTAGGGTGCCGTACATTATGCAACTTTATCCAACTTTGTATGAAATATTTGTTATTCATTTTTAAAATCGAAATTCTAAGAACTCGTCTATAAATTTTTCTTAATATTTGCAATGTCAAAAAAAAAAAACAAGTAAAAAACCGAACACTAAATACCCATTAAAATCTCCTAGCAAAATCAGAAGGGGTCGATTTCAACTATCTGGCAATATCGGATTTTTCATATTATCTCTGGAAGTATTCACGTTAAATAGCAGATATTCGATATGAAGATATACGAAGTTAATTTACAACAACTGCTGAGAAAATAAGGATAAGTGAAAGAGAGGAGTTTTATCTCCCATACAAATCAAACAAAACTTAAACTACAACATAACTTTTTTATTAAAAAAAAAAAAAATTCATACAAACTGTTGACATTTGTATGAAATTTTTTTTTATCGGACAGATAAATTTTAAAGTTTACTTGAGAAAATGGCACTTAGATTAGCTGAAAATAAAACAAACGAAAAGACTACAATATGTTATAAAACTGTTATTATATAAAAAACCATGAGTAAAAAAAGTTTCTCTGGTATTCTGGTTTTTGTGCCTGATGGACCTTTCGGTGGAAATGCTGGAATGTATGTAACAGTACTTTATTGTTATCTTTAGATTTTTTTTGTTCACTGTGCTCGCTGGGTTTATGAATAGTGTCCATCTGGGAGACCAGAAGTTATCAAAGACCAATCTAAAATATATACGTCTATACTCGTATGTATGTATTTACGTTTGCAGATAGTTGATTTTCCTGCAGGTACAAATATGTCGGCGGTTTTTTGTTTGCTTTTAAGTTGTCGTCGTGCTTGCTCTGCCTGTAGATGTGCGCTGACAGTGGTGTATTGGCAAAAGTTGAGAGCATACCTACAACAAAGCCATACGCTCGTTGTTGTTGGCCTCCATTTTTCACCTTCTACACGCCAGCAACGAAGTCAGAGTCTTGTGCATTTTTCCATTTTCTCGTTGCGTCAATCAAATGAATTCCGTGTCCGTTGTCGCAAGTGAATTCGGCATTTTATGCTTTGCTACGAATCGTTTTGTATTTCCTCTCATCTTCATGTTGCAATTTGCGTTTTAACTGTATTTGGTGCAACAAATCCCACGCAAACATTTGTACAATATTGAAAATAAATTGAATAAGATACGAAATCATGGAAAATAATTTAATTCTATTTTTTAAAGAAAATTGGTGCAAAAATAAATACATATGTGGTCAGTGTTTGTAGTGAGTTAAATGGAGGCGAATAGTGCCACAGCTGTTGATAAACAAATCCACAAGAGTGAAAAAATCTCAAATGCATACGTATGTATAAAAGTATGTACTGCATAAGTATAAAGAAAATTTTAAACAATTATGAAAATTCAAAGCAAAAGAGAGTCGTAAATTGAATGGACAATATTGTGAAAAGAGCTAATTAAACATCGAAATTACTAAGCAGTCAAAACGAGTATGAAATTTTGGCATACATATGTATGTAGGTAAATATGCACATATACATAAGTGCAGCAATGTATGGAAAGGTATTTGCGTTGGGTTTATTTTACGTCAAATCAGCGTAGATCTTTCCATCTAACTAACACTATTTCGTATCATTCCGGGGTACATAAATAAAATACTCGAATGTTTTTAGTTCAAACCGCTATCGCTCCAAATACTCAAATTAACAAATAAAAATGCAAAAGTAATTAGCAAAAACACCGTTTTTGTTTTGTGAGAGAATAAATAACCGTGCCCACACTTTGAGCGTGAACATAACGTGTTTTGCGATTGAAATTCACCATCATTCACAACCTACCACACTTCACCTACCACCCACCACCCATCGATTGCTTAATGCTAAACAGGTAGGTTTCGAAATAAATGACTTTCAAACTCAGATAATTTAATAAAGTTTTTTTCGTAAACAGATACAGGTTTCAGTGGGCATAATATGGTAGGTAACTAGAAAATCTTTCCACATTCAAAGAACGTCTGTCAAGTTAAAAACAGCGATATATATTAGTTTGTTTTTAATATGTATCGCAAGATACCTCTATTGCTCTTAAGCGGGAAACAGAATCAGTCCGCCAATACGTCAGTTGCGTGATGTACGTCAATTTTAGAGCAAATTCTATTTTGACGTATCCGTCGTTACGCATACAAACACCCGCAGTCTTGTTTGCTGTCAGTTTTTTCGACTTACGGACGGATTGATTCTGCTGAACGCTTTACCCTGCAGCGAAACGTCAAACTAGTGAGAAAAATACTAGTACATATATATACAACTAGAATTTTCTGGTTGAAATCATACCTACCAGTTACAAAACACCAAAAATCATTTGAAATGCTTGGTTTGCTTCATATAGAATTCGCGTTATCAATTTCATGTAGATAAGCTAGAACCAATTCAAAAACAATTCTTACGTTTTGCATTGAGAGATCTACGATGGGATCCTTCTTGTAAACTTCCATCTTATACTAATGCTTCAAACTTATCAATCTACCTACCCTTGCTAGTCGTAGAGAAATGCTAGGTGTAATATTCATGTGTAAACTCCTAAACGGATGGATCTAAAGCCCTTTTCTTTTAAACGAAGTTAACTTTCATACATATTTTCTCCCTATTCTTCTGAAGCAATGTAGAACCAGCCAGGGTTCGCATTTTCACGCACACACACGGCACACGCACGTGTGCAATAAAAAGGTTACTATTTATGCACACTTGCACATATAATTTTGTTAAATGTATTAAAATTCATGCAAATGAGCATGCACATTTTGATAGGCCCACCGATTTGGTGGGCTCATTGGCGGAGCCCTAAGATCTAACTGTGGGATCGGCTTGGAAATATAAACGTAACGGGTAACGAAGCCCCTTTATATCTCTTCCTTCAGGGCTTTTCCTTTGATTACACTGGTTCAATTTTGGCTGCATTGGTCGACCCTTTGGAAATATCTATTATCTGGGCTCGGGATCATAAAGGAGAGAAGACTGATGAGCTCACACGTAGGTGTTCAAGAAGTCAAGGAGTAGTTATGAAAATAATGCAACTATTAATTTCTGGCCGATATCATTGCTTTTTGTACTAGTATGGGGACTAGGGTATTTTGTTGAAATCATATTATACCTTTTCTAGTTTATAATGAGAAAATGTAAGTTTATATTGAGAAAACAACAGTTAATAAAGAGAATTGTAAGTTGATATTGAGAATACGTAAATTGATAATGAAAACATGTAAGTTGATATTGAGAAAACACAAGTTTATGATGGGTATTTCCATATGATATTATAATTGTTAGTCAAAATTAACAACCTTAGGATTATATAGAAACAGTTTTTGAAACTAAGTACATACATCACCTTGCAACATTGCTTGAGGGACTGTTTTGCGAATTAGAGAAAATGACTCGCTGAAAGACAAACCTAGAAGTAGCAGCCCAAAAGTAGAAAAACTTCTCAAGATGGTTTCTGAAGTGCCATTGATTATTCTCAAGTACATTTGATTGTGTATGAAGCACAAATTACTACTCAAAGATACATTTTAAGATTCATGAAGTAGGTAAAATTTACGTTTGTGATATATTTTACGATTTCTGAAGAACATTTTACGATTTCTCAAGTACACTTGGGAAAGGTGTAGTTGGGCCTGGTGCACACACTACTTCTGAAGTTGTATTCGACAAGTTGGTTTGACTGCAGGGTATTCCTTGTGGTGTGTTGGTTTAAAATGCTGTTTGCTTCGTTGGTTTGATGTGGTTTCATGGTGAAATTCTTTCGCAAAATCTTACATACTTACTTTTATACATGTACGTATGTTACCATCTGTGTATATACAAACATATGTAAGTGGAGTAAATTTGTTATTTGTGATTGCATTAAACATGTTTTTACAAGTTGCAAGACAGGTTGATATGGCACTTAGAGTTCGAACATTGAAAAGTGGGCTGAGTAGCTTGAGAGTTGCAAATTTTTTATAGGCACAAACTTGGTAATATTACGAAAATCTATATGTATGAATGAACCACGTTTTAATACCACTTTGGATAATTTAATTATTAACTGCACTATATAAATAATAAAACTAGCTGTCAAAGCATGCTGAACCCTAAAAGCTTCCATAAAATGAACAATGATTGAAATTAAAAAAAAAAAAAAAAAATTTGATTTGAATTACGACAAGCCAGGCAATGCTTGTTTCTGGCGAAACGTCATAGCTATGACGTTAGTACCTGGCTTTACACTCTTTAACTTTGCGAAGTTTGCCCTGCAAAAATTCGATTAGTCCGGGATGAGTGGCAAAGTAGAATGCTACTAATGCCAGTTCTGATCCTATGAATATGCTACAAAAACTAATATTGACCCATGTATTACAGTTTCTTTATGTATACTAGACTATCCCCCACTGCAAACGAAATGAATAATCGCGGGCCACTCTCACTATAGATGAGTGGCACGATGAGGAGGATGTATTTATGTATGTATAGGTATATTATTTATACATACATATCTACCTCTTAACGAATATCTACCTACGTAACTGGAGAGCTGAGTGGATGTGCATGGTATTTTGCGGTTGGCACAATGTGAGGTTTTTCACCTGTGCGAATGTTGTAAGGCAACAAAAGCAAAACAAAATAAAACATAAACAACGTCAGCAAATCAGCAAAGAAACAACAAAAACAACAAATACAGCAAATATGGCTTTTTTATGTAGAGCAGCGGTCATCGCATTTGCTGTCTGATTTTTTTTTGCAGAGTTATAGATATCGAGTTGTTATTGTTAATGCTCTTGTTGGAGTAGAACTCGACTTAAAAGAGCCATGACAACAACAATTTTGCTGTTACTATTGACTTGCGTATCTACAGTGCGCGGTGGTTCAATATTATAATTCCCTCACAACTGGCTATAGCCTCCATTTTTCATTCGGTAGTTTTCTAAAATTCTTAAAATGCACCAATATTGGTTTCAAATTTTGAGGAAGTTTGTAGTTCGAGACAGTATCTACATACATAAATGAACCCCCGAAGACCACGATTCATATTAATCCAATCACCGTTATATTGCATCCACCAAAACTGACATTGGGTTCATAATCAGTATTGTCATAGAACTTCTAGAGATCACAATACACAAATAATAAATGGCGGTAATGTTTAAGAAAAAGTCCATATTTGTGAACCACTTTAACCCTAATTCGGCCGACGAGTCACCGGGATGACTACTTCATATTTTCCCCACATTTTTTCAATCAACTCTGTTGGCATATTTTCCATGACATCTTAAATTAATGAATTCTAAGTAGAAAAAACACATTAAAGTTTCTACCCTACATTTGCACCTGAACTTTCATTTTATTTAATATAGTCACCAGGGTGACTGCGCCTGCCCAAATAGGTTGCAAAAATCGTCGGCCGAACTACGGTTAATGTAGGTGCAAGCAGTTTTTGCAGACGCACTGTCCCCTAAGGCAGTCCGCAGACGAGGCGCATCGTCATAGACGCGTACTCGTCATTTCACTGAGTACGAATTTCCCTGCGTTTCAAGATCTGCACACGACGCTGCAGAAACAAAGCACACAAAGAACTGTCAAAATTGCAATTTTAATCAATTAATACATTTTCCGCTCATTATTAACACATATTTCTTCCGATTGTACAAATTTTCTATTTTTTCAGTCAAAATAAACAATTAATTTTATTTGAAAATAGAAAGCAAAGCCACGGCACACAAAAATCGAAAAGTGTCAACAAATGCTTCTTATTCCTCTTTTCTAAGCGTACGACGCCTGGTGAAAAGCATTGTCATACGCTGAGCAGCATGTAGCTTTTATGCTCTGCCACTTTCGTGCAGCTGCCGATTCGTGTGCAGCTCTTTATGCAAATATATGTGTTCAGCAACAAAGCGTACAAAAATCGAATGTAGCGTCTAATACGCGTCTATGACGATTCGCTCCGTGTGCGGACACGCTAAGCATAAATTTGTATATGTTAATAGGTTCGTGCTTTTGCTGCAATTTATGTATAATTATGCCTAAACAGCGTTTTTTGATACCTAATTGCAGCGAATTCAGCAGCTTTTTGACATTTAATTGAGAGAGAGAACTGGAATTTGCTGCAAATTATTGTTGGAAATAGTTCGTCCAGCAGAAACCAGCAAACATGAAAAGCTGATCATGACATAGCAAAACAACAAAAAAATTAAAAATCAAATTGTTAGCCAATCAAAGCTTAGCAAATTTGAGATTTTTACAAAACTCTCTTTTGCTGGATGTTGGTTGGACAGCTTTCAAAAACGGACCTAACATAACATTCAATGTTTATTATATAAACTTTCTACCCCTAAGCAATGCATCCATCACCTGCTTATCTGATCACCCGCATACCCAAACATTACTTGAAATGTCAAAGTGACACAGGAAAATTCTCCTTAAAACACGCCCAACTCGTTGTTCATCTTCATAGAAGTATTCCTTTTTGAATAAAATTTTGTGTGGAAGGCGAATGTTTGCTTGCAGCTCTGATTACATTTATATTGAAGTTGACGAACTCACCACAAACTAGAAACACTTTCAAGCGAAGCTACTCTTGCTCGTTTCACCTTTTCTCTCTCTTTTTCCTAATGGACCTCGCTCTTCGTGTTCGTTTACTACAACCTAAACATGAGTTGGCAAATTTTTTCAATCTGCACCATCCACACGGGTCTTACCGCTAGCCCACTTGTTCGCTTTTTTAATTTGTCTATGCCATAACATATTAGCCCCTTATGTCCATATATGTACATACATACCTACATACACACGCGCTTGATTTTCTCCTGCTGAGGAGGCGGCATTCCTGTGGTTCCAACGCACTTTTTTCAGTGAGTAGTTCTTTCAATGAAAATATCTCTTGCTCACTTTTAGTTACAACTTTCAAGAGAAAGTGGAAGAAGCTGTTATTGTTTGGACTATGTACATTGGAAATAATCTACAAATGTGCGGGTAAAAGAGTTTCGCGGCAATTTCGCTAATTAAACTTTTTTTCATCATTTATTCACCTACTCCACGTAAAGTCATTGAGTAGAGTGATTGTTTTCGCATCGTCATCACATCATAAAAATATCGTTCTAAAACTCATTTTACCAACTAGGTTTCTTTTGCATGTCATAATCTTAAATTGAATGCAAATTATCGTTTTGTTTTAAGGTTAACATTAAAAAGCAGTTACAGAATTACGTAACAGGACTGAAACCCTTTTATGAATAAAATTTTGAAAAATATCAAGGCTGACGGCCTTTCATCGTCAACTTAATCAGGAACCCTAAAAATTTATCGGAAGGCGAGCTTTTATATCCATGAAAATTGAGTAAAAACAAAAATGAGTTATCATCTGCCTTTTGGCATTCTTATTTGGTCTTATGAATATGCTTTCTATCCCGTTTGAAAAACTTCTAAATCGGAATTCAGAATTCTCAGGCAGTTTTTTACCCCGGTCGTAAAAGTGGAACTTGGGAAAACCTATTAAATCTAAAATCGCACATAAAAAAAGCAAAAAAAAGTTTAAGTCTTAACTTTAAACCTATTTTCTTCTTTTTTGTTTATGTTCATGCAAAAAAAGAAAGGAGAGTAATAGGCGACTCGACACTGTTCTCTACCTTGTTTAGGTACTTTATTGTGTACATATGTATGACAAATGGCATGCATAGTAAAAAAGGAAAAAAACTTGTTGCGTAAAAATGTCGTCACTAAAATGAGGATTGTGTTAAAGTTTTTTAGTTCGAATCAATACATTTTCAAAGAGTAATTATTATTGAGTGTTAAGCAGAACAGAGCAGAGAAAAACATGAAATAGGTAGAGAGGACACTCAAAGGAAGAAGGTGAAAAGCTAAAGTGGAAACAAATTTATCATCCACTGCTCTCCAAAAAGCTTTTTCTTAACAGCGTTGAGGTAAAAGCTATGCACATAAAAGCTTCCTTGATACCAAGGTACATGTTCATTTAAGAAGAGCAAATGAATGAATCTTTTCTTAACATTTTTCCAAACAAATTTTGTAACATGCCACTGCGTATAAATTAAGATGTTTTTAGGGATATACAAAGCATATAAAATATGTTACGTATACGACGTGGACTCAAAAATAACACAACAAACGAGTGGCCTAGAAAGCTCAAGAGAAAACGCGTAACAATTGAAAAACTATGACAAGCTTAATGACATACATACATTTGTACGTAATATGAAAATGTGTTTAAATATTACATATGTTAACTAGTTCTGAAACTAACTCAAAATCTGATAAAAAATAAATATAAATATCCTTTATCTTCTCTTCACAGGGCTCCTCAGACGGTTTAATTGAGTAGTCATTCACAGAAAAGTATTCACGGCAAAGCTGCTCAAATTACTACAAAGCTGGGATAATCGTCGTCGGAAATAGTTTATTTTATTTAAAAGGCAAAATCCATGGCAATAACAACGAATGTTACACTTTCCACAAGATCTTATTGGCTGATGCAGATGCGTTGGCAGCAAAGCTCAAAGCAAAGCAATGAAAAAAGAAAGTAAACCAAAAAAGCTAAGCAACGAAAAATCGTACAAAAACCAATTACAATCTGCATTCCAAGTTAAAGTTGATTAAATATATATTAAAGGGAGGAGTGTGAGACAGAGAGAGTGGAACAAAAAAGAGCAAGAGTGAATTTAGTTTGTATTGCGTTTTGTTAAATGAGGAAAAATACGTTCGTAATACCAATTGAATTTTGATAAGACGCACTAGCGGAGTGATAAATACATACAAATGTGTCCGCGAACATACATATATTGGCCACATGGCAATCCATAATTCACTCACTAATTGTTGTTATAGAAGAGTGGTCGCATAATTAACACAACCACATCAGCAACAATTGCAGTAAAAGTATACTTCACAGTTGCTTATTCAACGAACCACTGTGCAACGGCAATTAGTTTTAGCAATTTGAACATATGGCTGCAGCAACTGTCACCAACCATATTGCAACTTCAACTGTGTCGCCCCCACCGGTTGTGGGTATTGCAACAGGAGAAGTGAATGCAACTCATACAACAGACGCTTTAGCAGTTACCACGAGCATCCATAATAAACAATTGACGGCAGCGGCAATAACAACAGCATTCCTAATCAACAACAACACTAACATTGAAAGTATAGAAAGAGATGATTACATCGCATCATCAATTTCTGATTGTATAAGCTCATCAATGGCGGCCATCTCACCAATGGGAACACCAATACTGTCATCAAAGGTCGCGACATCACCAACACTAATGCGCCCACATAAAGCGATGCTGCCTTCAACGAAAATACCTAATTTGCCACCTGTTGCTATGCCCGGACCTTTAAACTGTGAAGGCGACACAGAAAGTGCCAATGGAATACCGACAGGCGGCGTCTCAATGGCGTCAATTCAACTTGTCGATAATAGTACACAAACTGACGAACAAAACGAAGAAGACGAACAAGAAAAGTTTACCGAGAATATTGAGTTGGATGTGAATGTTGAAGTAGAAAGTGAACATCTGCGCCAAGTAATGTTGGCGGTTCCACAAAATCGTGAAAAATTTACTAAATTAAATAAAGAAAACAAACAAGACGCCAAAATTGCAGTGGCATCAACAGTAAAAAATGCTATAGAAAAGGGCATCCAAAGTTGTAGTAAAAATGCGTTACACGCGAAATTAAAAACTGCTGATGTTTCAAGTGCCAGTGATGAACATCGATTACAGTGTATTGAGAATAATATTTTTAGTGATATGCAAACGAATGGAGTTAGGGAATCGCTAATTGATATTGATAATGCGGCGATAGAAACGAGTGTATTGAAAAGCTGTGTGACTGAAAAAAAGACAAACAAAATAAAAACTAGTGAACTTTCAAGTGAATATGGTGAATGCGAGCCAGTTGAGTGTATTTGTAATGCAGCAACACAATTTGATTGTGGCTGTGATGATACGACAGCAAATTGTACGTATCAGGAGCGTATAATCGATTATGATAATTTTCGTATCATCGAACATGTCATCGATTGCTCACATGAAAGCTATTGTAATCATAATGACTCCTGGAAGACCAATTATGAAGAAAACGGGGATGAAAGTAAGGATGTGAATTTTGCGTGCCGCGAGTTGGTTGCATTTATAGGTGAGAGTTATCAAATTATCGATAACGCTCAACGATCGCTGGAGCAGGCTCCGGAACACACAGAAAACAGCAAAGCTGGAGCAACGAATCCGATTATGAAGTCGTCTTGCTCTGTAAAGGATATAGAAGACACGGATATTTATTCTAAAGATTTACGAGCTTCGAGCATACAGATTGTTGAAAAAGTGGATGATAATAATAATAAAGATCGGGCCACCTCCATACACCTCTTAGGTGGAGCAGATGGAACTAATAAAACAAATTCCAACAAGACATTGAAAACCACTACAGTTGCAGCAACGAACTCCATTTCAAGTCCCCTCAAACAACGCCCAAAACCTGATCAGAGATGGCAAAAGTTAGAAGAGTCAAATTCAACCACGCAGTTACCCACACCTTCGGTTGCATTGGCCTTGAAGGCGCTAAAATCCAAATTGACCCCATTAGCTCCTTCATTTCATCCGGCTAGAAAAAAGATATCGAGCACCCCATCTACAATAGCGACTACGGCTGCGGCCACCTCGTCAATGTACGCTTACGAGCAGACGGCCATTTACTATCAACAGCAGCCACAGCCACCGCCAGCTAAACAGCAACAACAGCAGCTCCTACAACAGACCACCACCACGACAATGTTGCACACAATGAGTCTCCATCAGCATTCGAGAGCTCAACAGGAGCAAAAACAGTCACCACAAGTGTCTCCAATGCCTCAACAAAGTTTTTCCAAAAATCCTTTTTCGCATCAAAGAAAACAACAACAGCAATCACAGACATTCCATCAAAATATGCAACAAGCCCATAATGTGACATCGTCGACAACACATCAACAACATTGTGCTCAACATGGTAATCCATTAGGTGGAATGCCGCATATTCATCTGCCTACAACCGCAAGTGGTTTAACAACAGGCGCATTTCCTGTGGCGGTTGGCAATGCATCGCAACAAGCTCAGCTGTATCCGTTGCAGGTAATATCCTTGGCGAGTCCAAGCGCAGTTACTCCTACGGGAAATAGCAATACCGCCACGCAACAACAACAACAATCTAACACGGCTCAGTCAGTTTCCAATGGGGCCGTGGCCTGGCCTCTTTTCGAAGCAACACCAATCTTTATCGATGCCAATGGAGAGTTTCGTACCTTTTGTCCAACACATGGCCCTCCAGTCACGGCGATTGGAGCCACCAATTCAAATGGAATTCAATTCAATCATTCAGCCACAACAAATCTTGCACTTGAAAATGTATCTCAACATTCGCAAAGCCACCATTATAAGCACCCAACACAACATCATCAAACGCCACTGTTATCGACCTTACCGATTCCATCACCAGCTTCGATATTGACAGTTAGTGCTCCAGCAAATCGGCAATTATCACAACAAAAACACCAAGTACAAGCCAAAAATCAGAATTACAACAAAAATCATCATCATCCACACCACCATCAGCAGGCTCAGCATCAGCTTCTCCAAACACCTTACAGTCACCACCAAAAACAACAACAAAACCAACAACAACAGCAAGGTTTGGAGACAAGCAGTAGCACGCTACAAACTTCTGGCAAAGGCAAACATTATCGAGGTGAGTGAACGCTTTATTGCTTGCTTAGGCAGCGCTACACACATGCATACATAATAGGGATGCCAATTTCTGGGAATTCCTGCCTCTCCGGATTTGAAAGTAGTAAGTAGCCCCGAAATTTAGCTTGCTAAAGTCATTTAATTGTTCTTGCCAAAAATGCACCCCTTATCTATGTTACAAAGTAGACTAAATTATAGAAATTCATATACGGTGGCTCACAGTCAAATTGAGCCACTAAAATGTTTTTGAATTTCATTAGACTGTGCACTAAGATAGTATCTGTAAAATTTTTTAATTAAAATATAGCCAATTATACAACAGAAACAAAAAAAAAAAAAATTCCTTAAAACTTATACAAAGCTCGAGGGAATTTTTCAAAATTTGAAAAAAAAGGGCCTCAAAATTTTCAAATTTTTTGGCAGAATTTTATTTTTTTTATTTTGTATGGAAGAAATTACTCAACACCTTCGACGAAAAAAAATCTAAAAAAAAAATCAGGGAAAATTTTGAGCTACTTCTAGCTTTCACATTATTATATTGAAATTGACTGGCCTACAAAACTGCGTACTCAGAATTTCGATGGAAATTCTGCCAAAGAAGTTGAAAATTTTTTAGGCCGTGTTTTCAAATTTTGAAAAATTCCCCTGAACTTTGTGTAAACTTTTGAGGACACTTTTTAGATTTCTGTTGTATAATTGGCTATATTTTATTAAAAAAATTTTACAGATACTATCTTAGTACCCAGTCTAATGAAATTCAAAAACATTTTAGTGGCTCAATTTGACTGAGAGCCACCGTATGTACAGTGATGGCGTTATAATTAGAAACGACATTGCAGCAAATGATTTTCGCAATTAATTTTTAAAATATAATTCGTCACATCGAAACTATTAATTGGAAGTAACACAGTAACAAGTGTTATTTAATTTTCGCATACAAAATTATCGCAATATTAATTCCATTTTGTAAAAAATGAACTAATACAAAAAACATCAAATGATGAGGAAAAGGAAACGGTGAAGCACCTCATCTGCAACTGCCCGGCTTTAAGCGGCGCGAGAACGAGCTTTTTGACAGTTCCTTTCTGGATAGCCTACGCCAGATCGCGGAGTTGGACATAAAGGACTTGATGGCCTTCATAAAGTCATCTAAGTGGTTCGAGGAAGGGTTATGGTGTGGAAAATCCCAACAACTCAGGGATTTTCCAAATGGCCGGGCCCCTGGACTGACTTTCCTAATGTTGGTGGTATCACTTGAACCTCATCTAACCTAACATTAAATTTGTAAAAAAAAACTGACGAGGCGCAGGCTAAGCAAAAATCTAATGAAAAACTTTAGGAATCTCCTATGAGCGAACCGTTTGACCGATTTGATTGAAATATGCACCGATTGAAAGGAAATTAACAAAACTTAGGCATAGGCGGTATATTTTCAGGGTTGTCCCCGGGGTACGGGGCTAGCCACCCCACGCCACCTAAAGATTTTATTGGTCGAATTTTCGATCACAAGCGATACCATAAATAGCTCTTAAATTGAGAAACATACGCTTTCCATACATAAAATGCATGGCAACATCGCACTTTAACAAGTTGCACACAAAGCTTCAATGGTGATTTTTACTGGGTGCAGAACACGAGTAATTTCTTTAATAGCATCATACTCGTGATCAAGCAAGGAATTAATTTTAAGTCAACTATGCCCTTTTTAAGACTTTTCCAAGAAAAAAATCTCCTCTAACATGTCTAGCATACTATTCCATCTAGTCTTGCAATCCAATAACAGCTTTAACTCTTTTCCGTGCTCATTATGAAACAATTAAAATTATATTTTTCTGTACACATCGTAGCGCGATTAGCAATTTCACAAATAACTAGATCATTCTCGTCCTCACTCTCTGAGTTTTCCGATTCTGTTTCACTATTTGCAGTCTCTACGTTTTCTGAAAGTTAACTTGCATTTAGAATTATACTAGCTGACCCCGCAGACTTCGTTCTGCACAAAATAGATTTTTGTTGAATTCATTTCCAAAATTCACGATCATACCAATATTTTCTTTATTCGAAAAAATCATTTTGTGTGGTGCCACTTTCCCTTTTCCTATTACTCGAATATTTCTTGTGAAAGTGGTATTTATATCATGCCAACTCCCAGGTATCTGCGATACAAATTTGTAGAGACATTCAGCCTTAAAGATTAATAAGTCTCTGACATGAACCCTTCGAAGGAACTCAGCTTAAAAATTAAGTATGTCTTGGTGCCAATAACTCGATTTTTTTCGTGAGTATCGTATATTTCCTTACAAATTTCCAGGTTCCTACCTTGGACCCTTTTAGAGATACTTAGCATGAAAAGTTATGTTTTCCTAAAAAACTTTTTTTACACCACTTTTATTTGTATTTGGAAAAGGGGTTCGGGCATGGGACATAGAAGCACTCCCTGTCAAACCTCTCACCAACACCTCTGCACAAATCTTCAGCAGAGAAGGTTCAAGAAAGAGCTTTTACAGAGTAGCAAAACTTCATTTCTAGGGAGACGCTTTTGAATTTTTAAAATACAAAAAGCCTCAATTGTATGGCATACGGCCTAATGCTGAAAATCTGAGAAGTTATAGGCTTTACAAACAAACTGATAAATCCACAAACGACGTTCGTATTCTGAGGTAGCGATGTATAGATTATGCAAAATTGTGAAACTTAGACGTCTCAGCTTTCTTCATTTTTCGGCAACAAAACAAAAGGTTTTTCTTTTGTAAACCTGCAACAGAAGAGGTCAAAGAAAGTACATTTTACAGAATAGAAATCGGTTAAGTCCTTACGACAGAAAGCGCGGTCCCACAGAGTAATTTTCATTTTTATATATATATAAAGATAAAGATAAGATAACTTTAATGTCAATTAAAATATAATTTCGGTGTACCTGGGATTTATCTCTAGTAATACCTGGATTTTCGGGGCCTAGAAAACAACGGGATTGGCATCCCTAATACATACCCACCATTAAATATTCATCTTATATAAAGCTAAGTACTTGATGGACTGTTGTTGTCGCATAACCTTACTTACCTACTATAGAGGTTTTAAAAAATAGGTTTGCAAAACATATCGAACACAAATTTCAAAAAGAGCAACACCGAGAATGAAACTTAATAATATATTCCAATTGCTCTATATATTAGTACCCCCATATCCACATTTTTTTTTTAAATTTCGAGATGCGTTACAATTTTGATCCTTTAAGCATATCTTGAACATATGGTACAGAAAAATATACCGATTTACTAATTATGAAGTCCTTAAACGGCAAGGATACAGCAATGACACGATTACATTAATCATTAAATTTGTAAAGCGTAGCACTAAGATTTTACTAATCACTCCAACTGCAAGTCGTCACGGGTTACCGTGCTCCGAATTGCATACAACTTTGTTTTTGATGCATAATGGTCAGCGTTTAAATAAAACAACTTTGGTATTTTGGGACAGTATGAAATCTATGCACACTACCAGTCCTGCCCGCGTTCGCTTTTTCGTCTCTTGCCCACAGCTATAGGAAGTTACTTTGGCTGAGGTTTTAGATTATTTCAAAAGACTCGGAGAGGCTCTTTGGTTCTTGGTATGATAATATTAACGTTAAAAGATATCCTGGGTGCCTCTTAATTTTGACGGACCTACTGGTGTTAATCAAGATCATTAGGCATAATTTTATAAATTTTTAGGGAAATCAAACAAAAAGCACTTCGCATATCGATTCAAAGAACCTATCTTGGTCTGCTCTAGGGTTGGGGTATAGTGAAGTCACCGATAGGAAACTTACCAGGTCTGAACTGACAAGGTTCAATCAGTTTAAAGCTGATTACTGGACTTGAAGGCCTTCATCAAGTCATCTAAATGGTTCGAGGAGGAGTAACGGTGTCGGTTTAGGAGCGTCAGTCCCGGGATTCTGCTAGGTTCAATCAGTTTAAAGCTGATTACTGGACTTGAAGGCCTTCATCAAGTCATCTAAATGGTTCGAGGAGGAGTAACGGTGTCGGTTTAGGAGCGTCAGTCCCGGGATTCTGCTATGTGGATAATCCCGATAGTACAGGGATTTTCCATATGGCATGGTCCCGGAACTAACTTTCCTAGTGTTGGTGATATCACAACGGGCCTTTTAATACTGGCCTAGGTGTGCCTCTGTGGCAGCCACTTGAACCTAACCTAAAGCTGATTGCCAGTGTGTGCTTACTACTCAATCCATTTTCTGTTGGGAATTTGTTTCAATGAATGTAATGCATATGCACTCAAAAAAGAGTCTCCTTATTTAAGGGAAAATTTCCCTTATTTGGCTCCAAAGACATGGCTTTCTTAACATAAGTCACATTTTCCTTAATTTAAAGACTTTTTTCCCTAAATTGAAGAAAAATGTCTTTAAAGTAAGGCAATTGAGGGCAATTTTCCTTGAAATAAGGAAACTCTTTTTTCAGTCTGTTTGTATGTATTTACTTACATTTGTAATATTTACAAGCTTACTTTTTTCGTTTTGGGCAACCTAAGAACTTTTAGTCTACAACTGACCATTGTCAGTTGACAACCGTAATTTTGTTCATTTAGCAGATACTCTTAAATATTATATTCGTACATATCGACATACGCACATACCGTATTAATGATGATGTTGCGGTGGTCGTGTTACCATGTTGCCTCAATCAATGCTATCCCAGCAAACATTGTTCAACTTTTTCTCCAACCTTTAAAAAACTGTATAGTTCTCAAGTTGATATCCAACACAATTCTCCAATTTTTCTCCAACCTTAGAGATATTTTGATAACTTGTAGTTCTAAAGTTGATATCCAACATATTCTCCAATCTCCAGCTTGTAATATTCAAATTAAATTTGAAGAGCTTAGACTTAGATTTATGTAAATAAAAATTTTTGTCATCTAATTCATGGCGTTTTAACTTAGAAAAATCATGGTTTATTTTTTCGGTATTTATTTTCAGAGCCGCATTTATACCCTTGAGTCTAATTAGAGAATCCCATTTGAGTACAAGTTGAGAACTATCCCTTTCTCAATTTGAGAAAGAGCGTTTTTTCATATAAAAAATGACCTTTTGCTTGAGAACGCCATCGTTCTCAAGTGTTTTTCCTGTTGAGAAACAACGCTTGAGGTTTGAGAAGCCCCTTAGTTCTCAACTTGAAATCAAACGTAACTCAAGCCTAAATGTTTTCTGGGATGCTGATATGCAGATATACCAACAACACTAGTGTGGTAGATTCTGTTTCCTTTGAGGCTGGCCAATATGGCAATGTTTAAACAAGAGAAACCAAATTTACACTGGAATTTATTTATACTGGTATTTCATTGGAATTAATGAAAATTTTGAGACAAATATTTCAAGAATTAAGGACATAGCCTGTATTAAGTTTGATAGGGACCAAATGACTAACACAGTTTTATCATACCTATAAAATAGATTTATGTATATGGGTGTTTCCGAAAAAAAAGAGAAAATTTTGAAAATGTAGGCACGTATGTCACATATCACCTTGCAAAATTTAATAGATATTGGAACACCGTTTCTGACAAAACTTAGGTGTTTCCTACTATCATCAATCAGTCAGTCCCGGGATTCTGGTATGTGGAAAATCCCAACAACTCCGGGATTTTCCATATGGCTGGGTCCCGGGACTGACTTTCCTTGTGTTGGTGGTATCACAACGGGCCTTTCAAAACTGGCCTAAGTGTGGCTCTGCGGCAGCCACTTGAACCTAACCTAACTATCATCAATGATTTTTTTTGTAGCTGAGTAGTTATGACTTTTGAAATACATCTGCGAATTTCCTACAAAAGCGCCTGGCAAAAAATTACTTTTACAAGTATCTAGCCATAAGTCGGTCCTATGTAGCTTATAATAGACACATCTGGAAAACTACCCCAAATCATATATAAAGTGAATGCAAAAGAAGTGTTTTTTGAAGCGTTCGGACGCAAAATAAACTTTGTAGTAAAAAAAAACATACATATCTTTTAAATTTCATTCAAATTTTTTTCCCCCAAAACACAGATTCTGATGCTCTTTCCGGAGGAAAAAAATTTTTTCCCCAAGTCAGAAGGATTCCCGAATTTAAGTGTATCAAATACTGGAACGTCCGAACGAAATAAAATTTTCTCAAGATAATTGTATGGAAAACTTCAAGTTAGTATTCCAAATTTGGATATGATCGGTCAATCCGTTTAGGAAGCAACTTGACCTAGCCCTACATACAAAAATTTTAATTTATGTATGTGTATTAGGGTGATTAAAAAAAAAATATTTTTTTGGGTGTTATCCCCTCAAAAGTTGGCAATTGATAAGAAAACCTTGCAAAAATTGAGCTCTTTAACTTAACCCTCGCAGTCAATTATTAACTAATTACCAAAAAAAAAAAAAAAATTTTTTACTTTTTATTATCACCCTAATGTGTGTTGTTGTGGTGTTTAGAATGTGCAAGTAATGTAAATTTCCGATTAAATATATCAATTACAATAAAATATGTCCTCAATATTTTTTTTGTTGTGAAAAAAGTTTGTTTTCCCTTCGATATTTGTCCAATAAAAAACTTCTCCAGCAAGATACTGTTAATGCAGCACAAGTCCCTGTTTATTCCTCTATTAATCGTGTATATATAATTTTTTTGTAGCACTAACCAATTCGCAGCATTTTAGGGAAATCACCTCAAATATAAGGTACGTTTTAGAAACGTCCGAACGGCAGATTTAAACCCTTCTTCAGTGGTAATGTGGCATCTCTAGAAAAAAATTTTGATAGCGTTGGATAGATGAGTACGAAGGCTTCATATGACAAAGAAATTATTTTGATCCAAAGCCTACTATAGGTTTTATACTTAAAATAGTGTGCTAGCATGGAACGTCCGTAACGCTGGAAACACCCATATGCCAAAAAAATGATTCGGCACTTTAACATGGAGAAAAATATTTTTCTAAAATCTAGAAAAATATATTCTCAATCTCAAAATAGTAAATAATTTGCGAAATTTGAAAAAATTGACTTGATTTTCACTGAAATTACTCAAAAATGTTTATTTTAAACAAGCAATTATTTTCTTATCAAACACAAAAACTATAAGGAAAAAATGTCCAAACAAAATTTTTAAATAAATAAGAAAATTGTTCACTTTATTGAAGAAATGTTGTCTTATTTATTTAAACTTTTTTTATTTCATAAATATAAAAATAAGAATTTAAATAAAATTAAAAATCTCACTGGTAAACTCAACAATCTCGCATTGTTACCCTAAAGTTGACCAAATTCTGTTAATTTGACCAAGTTGTGGTTTAAGTAACTGCATTTAATTGCTTATAAAACAGTCATAGAGCTGTACATTTTTAATTAACAAAATTTGGTAAAACTTAAGGAATTTTTGTTTATCAAACTAAATATTGTAATAAAACAACAACTTCCTCTAGTTAATTCAACACCGAAGCAACTGTAATTTTAAATTTATTGCAACCTCCGAATAAATTTAGTAGAACTGACAGAGTTTTTGTTGATCGAACACAATTTTGTGTTGAAACAACAAATTCCTGCAGTTAATCCAACAGCGAAGATACTGTCATTACTAAATTTTTTGTTTTTTTTTTTACTTTGACTCTTTTTGTTGTTAAAATAACACTTATTTTAGCTTATGTATAGAGCAACGCCCTATAACAACAATAGTTTACCGTGATTGTGGTTGAATCAACCCAAAAATTTATTTGATATGACCAGCTCATTTTTCGCTGTGTAATAAGTCAGCTAGTTAGACACGTTGGAAAATACTGTGAGGTTCAAAGTACGCGTTAAGTTAGGGTTTGCTACAGAAAGGGACATTTGGCAAGTACATATGTATATATAACCACATTTCGAAATATGTTGAGCATAAAATAAAAAAATAAGAGAAAATATATAAAAAAATATCATCTTATATAAGGCTTACAACATTTGAATTCGCTTTATTGATATCTGCAAGTTGAATAAGGTTTGTATATGTAATTGTCTCTCTAAAGCCCCAGTTACATAAAACTTGGTTAACTCAAAATGAAAATTTTAAATCTGTGGAACGTAAGTTAACCTAGCACTGTGATATTGGGCCTTAGATACACTCCAATGAATAAGACTGATAGGTTGTGTAAAATAAAGCTTGCAAAAACGTGTTAGTAGAGCTCTAGGATCTAGTATAGCTTCCTATAAGCTTTATCGGTCTGTTTACTACCTATTCTATTTTATGGTGGGCAAAAAAGCCCATACACTGAACCAAAAAAGTTTATGTATCCAATGAAAAAGTACATAGATTTTAAGAATTGTTCGTTAAAACCTCTCCAAAGAACTTTTTCGTAGAAATTTACGAACATTTCCTAGAATATAAGTACTTTTTCGTAAAATATGTAAACAAATCCACAGAAAGCATGTATTCATTCATAAATTGTAAGAAAATTTTCTTAGATTCTATGAATTTTTTCTTATATTTTAAGAAACACCAGCGCGAACTTCTATGAAACTTTGTTCGTAAAAAACATGTACGTTTTTGGTTCAGTGTACTTATGTTTGTATGTACACACATATTATAATTTCGCAGTCATCAAGCGACAACGTATTGCTTATGTATATTGGCACCGTATATGCAGACTCTCATTTTGCTATAGTTGCGTTTTCTATCCTTTTAGAGTTTTTTTTGGCAACACTTTGAAACTTTGTTGTAGCAGCATAAATAACCAAGTTGCTGCAGTGAAAATTATTACACAAACTATTTACTTATGTATATGTATTTTATGTATATATGAGCACATATGAAACTAGATAAATGTAAGCTGAGTCTCATTTTAGAGCTTGAATTCGAGAATACATTGAATTGGCATTTATATATTATATATATTGGTATATATACATACCTACATAGGTATCATATAACACTGGTCTGCAATGATTTTTATTGATTTTAGATATATTTATTTTTCCAAATAATGAAATAATCTATGGTATATTTGGATTTACTCTAGATTAAGGCATGTATTGTCCAGTTTTTTTGTTTATTATAATAAATATTTTTTTTTTTTTTTTTTTGTCATCCAATTTATTTTGCCAACTGTATACATACAATACATCTAACAATTTTTTGATATTAAAAGTAATTCATGATTAATATTACTTGATAACTTGATGGACATGGATGGATTGCGCTCAGTAGTGCATCCATTTTTACGAATTTATTAATCTAATTTAATAAACTTGGTGGGCATAGGTTGATTGCTATTAGCAGTTCATCCATTTTTTAGGAATTCCTTAACGTTGAATAAATATGTTATTACGCCACTTTTACTAGTAAAGGAGCCATTAGCTTATCTTGAGAAAAGTCATCTGCGAATCCGGAATCGAAAACGAAACCGAAAATGCAACGTTAATTTAATCGTTTCCATAGGTACCTTATTCGAAGTATTCGAACTTGATGTCATCAGTCAATTAAAGTTCCAATGAAATTTTGTGTAATATAACAGATAATGAAAATATAGAGCCTTTTTTGTATATCCAAGCAATTTCAAAAACATATTCTTTAAATTAGTTTGTAAAATTAAGCAATAAATCCTCGTAACATCAGTCCCTTAAACGCCTAATAAAGTTAACGTAAAAACCAATACATATCCTATATCTATTCCAGATTGTTTTGTTTTTATACATTAAGTATTTAGTATATGTTTAAGACATATTTAATAGATTTATAAACATGATCTATATAAATCTGCTTAAATCGTCATCGTTTTTCGCCATCAAAACCCTGGCTCAAGTTAAAATGTAAAATTCCGTAAAAATATTTCCGGATGTTGGTAAACTCATTGTACAGTTTAAATGGCAATGGTTCAGTAGCCATTACGAGCACAGTGGCATCGTAATTTTTACCTCATGACTTTATGATGGTCCACTCAAATCGTCAGTCCCCTGGCGAGCTCTTATTTTTCTTAGTGGCTATCTTTGGAATTAGATTAAATGTGAGTTGTAAAGACACATTATTTTAATAATTTAAACTTCTGCTCAGACGTTAAGTTTAGATTATAAACTCATATTGAAAACAAATTGTCAGTCTCCTGGCATCAGTTCTCTGGGTAATGATGTTCGATATACATTTAAGATTTTTTTGAGTATGCAGTTTTGTTGATCATTTAATTTTAGTCCAATAAGATACCATTCTTAAAACGCTAACGAAACTCCCTGAATTTTTTCAAGCCAACTTGAACATTTTCTTCCAAATAAAAGCAATTAAAAGTAGATTTGAAAATTCGGTTATTTAGATAGCGGTTCAAGATTAGGATCTCATAACAGTCAAATTTAATGAGCTAGAAAACTGCATACCCGAAAAATATCTGAACAAATTGTGTGAAAAGTGCAATTTTAGAAAAATGCAAGGAACAGCCAAAAAAGTTGAAATAGTGACTGTCCCTGTAGTGATTAGTATAATAATAGGTATTTTCACCCACAAAAAATGTATGGTAATGAGAATCAACATTTTTTCGGTCCAAAATGTTTTGCGAGACACTGTATAAAAAAAATCATAAAACCACGAGCACATCCAATACAGTCTTAAATTGGATACTTGAAAACAAAAAATGATCAATTATCTCACAGAAAATGCCAGTCAATGATGTGGCAATATTCACCGTAAAAACGATTTAGTTTTATGCAGAACTAGCTAATACCCGGCACGTTGCTGTCGTAGAAAAAAAGAAGAAAAATGGATAATAAACTTAAAATTGCAACTTTCGATTTCAAGAATCTTTTTCAAAATTGCCAATTAGAATTTCGTTCTGTTTAGGAGACATTCCATTCGAAAACGTCTAACTCAAAAAGCTGGCTAATCTCGGATTTCGCTCATACTTTGAGGGAGACTTCTTAAGGGTCCCAAACGATCAAATTTACACACATTTAATTTTTATAACCACTGGTTTCGGACTGGTCCAATTTCAAAGTTTAAAAAATGTCATTTTTATATATATTATTATAGCTGTAAAATGTAGGCAGCGAGTACCTAATATTAAAACCTGGTACTGAAAATACGTAATTTTTATCCTTTTTTGTCAATTTTAGCTGGCTCTGGCGTCTTCACTGTTTTAAGCAGCCACTCAATTTTCAAAAATCGAGTTTTTCAGGCTCTAAACGGACATGTTTCTCAAGCAATAAAAATACGAATTTCTCATGGACTCCAGTCCTGACCTTTAGCTTCTAATACCTCAACATTTCGTTTTGTTATTTGCATACTAAGGGCCACTTGCATAAAAGCCGATTAAGCCTAATCGGTGATTAACTTGACAGCTAACCATACAAAATACGTCAATTAAACTCCGGTTAGTCGTTATCAGCATTTATGCAAGCGGCCCTAAGGGTCTCTGCTGATGGATCTCCTAAACCAATATACATTTTTTTCAAAGTAAATTTTCGTATAATTTTTGCAACTTTTTTCAAGCAACCTTTACATAGACTAAAAGTTGATGCGAGAGCTAGTTACAGAAATTTGAAAATAACTTATATAAATTTTGTTCTATTTCAAGGAACGCTATATGATCTAATATTTACTTTTAAACAAACTACTATTTTTACCTTTAAAACGTTATATCGAATGTAAGGATATCTCTAATAGAAGAATTTTTACAGCTATAATAGGTTAAGCCATAACATTTTTCCAACTTTAAAATTCGACCAGTCCGAAACGAGTGAAGTGTTCCTCAAAGTTTGAACGAAATCCGAGACTAGTCAGCAACGATTTTTGCTAATATTACCCGTTTTCATAAATCAAATTTTTTTCTGAAAACTTTTAGAAGAAGTAAGTATGTATATAAATTTTTTTTAAATTATTTTGTTGACAATTTGCTATAAAAATACCAGTTAAGATATAATACTTTACGGCGCCCAGCTTTAATCATAAACTTTTCAGAAGATTTGCTGTCATTAGATCGTTTTTTTCTTCTTATCCTTCTTTCTAGCTAATGGTATTACTTACTCACATATTAATGTATATGGCTACATTAGAGCATCCCAACAATGTATAGAGCGAAATTTTGGTTCGAAATCGGCGCGTTTTGACCCAAATAACATGTGTGCGAAATGTTATTGTTCTAGGATAACGGTTAGCCGTGCCGGTCTTTAGTGAAAGTTTTATCTAGCAGCGTATACTAAGTACGAAAAAAAGTCCATTAAGGCTTGAAAAAATACATGATTTTATTATAGTGTCCATATATAAAGGACTGTCCAACCATTCTCTACCTTTGAGCTTTTATTTGGACAACCGAATTCTTTACAAAGATATTGGAAAAACCTATTTACGAGAAAAGGACATTGGAATTTTAAAAGTAGTTTAGTATCAATATGTCGACGTGCCATAGGAAAACTAACACCAAAAATTGTGTGTCTGACGAAAACTAACATTTTCAATTTGTGTCTAACGAATACTAACACTTTCATTTTCTTTCTGAAGAAAATGTACTACCTAAAAGTGTTAGTTTTCATCAGACACAAAAATAAGAACATACACGGCGTATGAGTAACATTTAGTTATTCAAGTAAGATACATTTCATTCATGTTTTGGTTGACATATCCGAAACAATCAATTCAAATGTTCAAAGGGATCATTTTCTTGAATTTTAAAGCGTTTTCGTTTGGTAAACCAAAATGGATATATCAAGGAAGAACAACTGGGTTAGCTGAAGAAACTATTTGAAAACGACTGCAGAGGTCAAAAGGACATGAGTAGGAAATGTAGAGCTCCTCAAAAATAATATTTCGTCCCCTTTTTGCGTTTTTATCGTAACCACCATTTTTTCGAAATTTACTTTTTGATGCAAATTTGTTCATCATCCCATAGCGCATCATCTGGTAAAATTTTATAGCTGAAATCCTCACAGTTATGTCAAAAAATGGCTATCTTTTTTATCGTATCCACCAATTCATAAATGAAAAAAATAAAAAAAAAAATTAAAAAAATGCTCTCCTGTAAAATTTCCTTTTTGGCGTTTACGATAAAAACGCAAAAAGGGGACGATTTTTTAAATCGGATGTCAAAAAACAAAATTAGAATTTGAAAACCATTTGGGAAGTTTTTGTAAGGAAAAAAAAAAATGTCTCGAAACCCACTCAACTTAAGCTCAAATATAGGGGAGGACTTTTCCAACTTTTTTTGTGTGGGGAATCACCCAGTCTAAGGTACAACCTAATACAAATACATCTATGTGTATAAACATGTACAAATGCGTATGCGTTTGCAGTTCGATTTGCTTGCCAGATTTGCCGCCTTACCCTTGGTCGAATGGTTGTGGTGTATGTTTCTATGTTTGCATCTGTCTATGTCCTGCATGTGACAGTAGGCTTGCTGCTATGGTAGCCTGCTGCTGGTGACAAGTTAAAAGCTTTTTTCGACATTTCCGTAGACATTTGCTCTATAAAGTAATAAACGTTGCGTGTTTGACTTTTTTCGTTGGCACTTGTCTGCTCATAGTCTCATGGATTTTGTTGCAAGCCATTCAATGCAACAATGGCTGTTCATCTAAGTAATTTAGTTGCAAAAACATAACTCTATGTTTCAAATTCACGAGGTTTTTACATTGTAAGTATTTCTATGATGGCTGTAAAACTTTTCGTAAAGCTACATTTTTTTCTTACATCATTATGGGTAACTCCACGAAACATCAGATGCATTTTGAGCTCAATTTTAGTATTCATAAATTCAAAAATTGGTTCAAAAAATAAAATTTTTTTAATTTCCCCAATGTAAAGATATGAACCTGTCTTAATGACTCATTACTTAAAGAATTGTTTATGAATATAATAACTATAAAAGAAAAAAATTTAGTTTTTAACAAAATGGTTTCGTGGTTTTATAACGAATGTGGGATCAGTCAGAAATCAATTTGAAATTAAATGAAAAACAAGTAAGGAAAGCTTCGGCTGTGTCGAAGGCTTTATACCTTTCAAGAATAAGCATCACGATTTTCACTGTTCGATCCCAAGTACAGCCTGTGTGAATTTAACTTTAGCTCATACCGAAATTATCGAAACTATCGATTATATGGGGGCGATATGTTTTATTGGTCCAATCTCATTGATTTTTAACATCGACATTCCACATTCTAACAGAGCAGTAGTTACGAAATTTCACGATCCTACCTATATAATTACAGGAGTTATCTACCAAAATCCGTTTATTGGAACAATCGATTGTATGGGGGCTATGTGAAATATTTATCCCATCTCGATCATTTTCAACATCGATATTTCACATATGAAAATAGAAATACTTACAAAATTTCACGTTCCTACCTCTTTAATTACAGGAGTTATAGCCCAAAATCCGTTTATCGGAACAATCGATTGTATGGGAGCTATATGAAAATGGTGGCCGCATACAAAATTTCAGCCAAATTTCTCAAAAACTGAGGGATTAGTTTGCGTTCAAACAGACAGACAGACAGACGGACAGACGGACATGGCTAAATCAACTCATTTCGCCATTCTGATCATTTCGGTATACTTATTGATGGGTTCATCTCTTCTTCTTCTCATACTTAGAAACATCGGACCAAAGTTAAAATACCTTTTCATCTTCATGAAAGGTATAATAAAAGCGTTGAAGCAAAGAATTGACAATTGGGAATCAAAAATTTATTATCCATTAGTTTATCTTACATTTTGTTCTATATATTATTACATTTTTAATATTTATATCAAACAAATATTATTTAAATGGGAGAATACATTTTTTGAAAAATTCATTAAAAAAATTACACTGTAGGTACAGCAGCGAAAAATTCCCAAAGGGTTTCCCATTGGTTTCTAAAGATTTTTGGTGTGCTAAGTACGAATCTGAAGTCAGAGTTTTCGGGTCACCCTAGTTTTCTCTTCAGATGGTAGATTGTTCGGAGATCGGTACAAGTAAATTTTTTTTTCTTAATAACTTACTGTACCCCAATTTTTTGCACTATGGAACATCTGCTAGCCGCCAAATATAAAAAAAACAAATTAAATAAGGGGTTCCTTTACCACAGAAAAACTGTTAAATTATAATTTTTTTTACAACTTCCGATGTCTTTACTACTACCGTCTAAACAGAAAATCTAGTATAGGTAGGGTATATGTATAAATACATACATAGATACATATATCAATTTGAAATAGATCGAATGAGATATCTACGGTTGGTACATTTGTTTGGTTGTGTTGTTGTGATCTTATAAGAATAACATATGTATTCACATTAACTTTCGTCACGTTTCCTTCTAAACCAAATAAAAAATGGAAAATCGATAATCATGCTCGCTTTGCTTTAATGGATTTATTCGCATTCTTGGGACATTAAGTAATTCCACTTTTTACCGATGTTGTAAAAGAACTTTACACTTTTACACTTTCGGCAGCAACACAATTTGTGCACTTCCAATGAGCAGACAAAATGTTGCATCAACCTTGACCCGTTTTAAGATTCGTTCGTTCGTTTGCACATTTCTCTCACCCTTTCCGCTGTCAAATTTACGAATTGTGGGTGTCGTGGGTTATGATTTGGGTAAGAGGGTCATCAATGGTGTTGCGAAGTATTGGCGCCTATTCGAGGCTCCTATTATTTGTCTCCTTTCGCAAACACACTGCACATTCAAGCAAACACTTGGCAAAATAAGTATGCGTTTAGCGATTTTTTTACATTTTCAACATGTTTTGGGCTTGACAGAAATATGAATGCTCATACGACTTTATTTATACACGGCAAGAAGCGAGAGTGGCGTGGAGAGTAGGGAGGGGATCCATTTTCTTCCATTCCGCAACTTTGATTCAACATTTTTATGTTCGATTCTTCTATTAACTTCGAAATGTTAAAATAAAAAAAATAAAACCTTAAGATGGTGATGTACCTACAGGTTATCATTATAATCTCTACCGAAATGTTAATGTCCATTTATATAAAATTTGAATACCACCACACTTGCCATTTTGCCTTCACCGCGAATCGAACTAACAATGCTCATCTCAACTCAGTTGTTTCCCACCATGATGCCATCGTATACTTAGACGTGCCAGCGTCTAATTACAGCTTCTTTCTGAATCATAGCGACGAACCGGTTTTAAGGAATAACACCACACCATTTTAGTGTAGCAAAAGAGCGTTGACACCAAAATTAGAGTTAGTTTTACTCCAAACAGTGTACACTTTGCGCCGGTTTTTTGCGTGTATTAACAATTGAAGCTATATTTACATTGCACCAAATGCGTCGCTTTTGGCGAAGTTATTTTGAGAATGTTTGTCCGCAGAATGAATTTGTTTGCCAAATTAGACGAATTTAATTTAATTTGACCTAATTTGGTAAACAAGCTTGCTCGGTGTTTCCGATTTTGTCGCATAGTCTTACCGACATAAGCTTTTCAAATAGATTTTAGAAAACAAATATCAAATAGGTGGCAACTTTATGAAACGCCTCAAGTGGCAACACCCAAGTAGAAAATATTAGAATGAAGCATACTATCCACATACAATATTTCATCAAAATAGGTGGCAGCCCTAGGTGTCAACTCATCTTAAAGACATCATGGTGTGTATGCAGCTGAAAGTACCTTTCAATTCATAATAGAAGACATGCATGGATGAAGGGGGTATGTCGCATTCTCACTCAATTTCTTTTTTTGGCATTGGTGAATAGTGTTTATGCAGATCTATATTTCTATCTTATCAGAATCTGCCTATCGTGAAAATTGTAGAAGATAATTCATGGATGAAGGGGGTATGTACACAACTTTCCAATATGAATTGTGGAAGAAGGGGGTATGTTCCGTTTTTTTCATATAAAACACTAAATATAAACTTATGCTTTTTATTGCATATTATGCAACGTCTTTTATGGCTTTGTATAATTTTTTTGTCAGTTTTCCATAAAGATTCGAAAAACCCTCAAATGTTTAAGCAAAACTTTAAAGCCGATTTTCTCGTTTCACTCAAAATGCGACATACACCCTTCATCCATGCATGTCTTCAATATTAAAAAAAAAAATTGAGATAGATGACAACACCTGAGTGGAAAGTCTTAGAATTGAGCATACCATCTCTATGCCAAATGGGTGGCAGCCCTGTAAACCACCCCAAGTGGCTACACCCGAGTGTATAGTCTTACCCTAGAATTCTGTAATTTTTGTCTCATCTCAAGTCACAAAATTGAGATCGGTCATTTGAGGTTTGTAATTGGAAAACATGGAATTGGAACACGAATTGTCTCTATTAGTGACTATTGCCTCTATTAGTGACTAGAGACAGCTTACAGAATTCGGGGGTTAGAATCACGCATCTCTATGCCAAATTTCATCCAAATCGGTCAGACGGTTCTCGAGATAAACGTTATTTGCGTTATTTGCTCCAACGCGATTATTTGCTAAAGTCAAAGCGGGACGTCAAGTTTTATGTGTTCTCAGCCCTAAAATGATATCTTTGAAATTGCTCATTATAATTCTCAGTTCACAGACATTTTTTGCAGAAAGTTTAGTTTGTGACATTTGGTTTCAAGACCAATATTTTTATGAAACGTACCTATAAACTTATAAATTAAAGTGTGTTTTCCTTTCATTTTAGGTAAGTAAATCAACAAATTGATGTACCTGTTCTTAATGATTCGATCAGGTAAGATTAATGTATTTTTGCAATTTCTTTATATATTTCGAAATTATGCTTTTGCAGTGTAAACTGCATAGCTCTATCGTATGAACCAAGTATTATTCTCTGTGTATGGTATAAGTTGATCGAAGAGAACTGTGGCACTCTATCGCTCGCTCTTATACGCATGTTGAAACGTGTTTAGCTATTTTATGCTCAGGCAAACGATTGGTTCTTATTTAAGATACACTAGAGAGCAATTGCCTTGCAACAGGTCCGATGAGCGGTTCACACCACTCAAAGAGTAAGCTGCGTTGATCAAGCTGGTTGACCATGCTTGACTGGAATTTGGAAAAGTTTTTAAATGACTTTACTGGAATTTTTGGTATGCAGGTTTCCGAGTGGTCATTGGAATGTATCATAATAATTGAGAACTTGAATTAGCACAGTGACTGGGATTCACAAACTTACACATATACGTATTTGTACGTAAACATACCATGCAGACGGAATAAATAGGGAAAACAAATTATATTATTTAAGGGGTAGCCGCTCAAAAGTAAGTTATTTATAGGAAAAGAAATTTTGAAAAAATAAGAGCTGTAGCTTAACCCTTAACGGTCGCTTTTATTTTTTTTTCCAAATATTTTGTCTGGGAAAAAGAGTTTTTAGTTTTGTAGGTATGATAATCGTACTTAATATATACTTTTGGAAAGTTTATAGCTGCAAGTTTAAAAATCTATAATAAAAAAAAAAACTAATGGCGGCGATATACCAACAGGTTATCATAACCTCTAACGAGATTTTTAGCCGAGCTTCTCTTTCCAACTTGTGGTCTGTTGCTTTTTAGTTTTCCTACAAGTTGGCGGGACCTACAGTTTTTTGCCGACTTCGAACGGCACCTACAAAGCAAATGAATTTTTTGCTGATAAGCTTCTCATGGCAGAAATACACCCGGAGAGTTTGCCAAACTACTGCCGAGGGGCGACCCCGTTTAGAAAAATTATTTTTCTAAATAATTTTTGATGTTACTTTTGCCGGGCATCGAACCGCCACGACTTGGTGTAGAAGGCCGAACACTTAACCGCTACACCACGGCGGTCGCCTATAAATATGTAATGGATTCTTTAAAAAAAGTCAAATATCGTAGGAAAATTCCCTTTGAAAAAATAAAAACAAAAGGTTTTTCCCAGCGTAGCGTAGGCTTGATTATCAAAATCAGTAACTAGAAGGAATTTCAATTCAAAAGACTTGTCAACAGACCTCCATATTTATCGATTTAACGAGAATTAGCATAAAAAGGGGCTATAAAGTTTTACATATATGGCAAAGGGGTTTCGGGGCGTATGAGCAACATATTGAAATATTCAATTAAATAGAAAATCAGGCCAAATCAAAATTATTTTTCACGTTGCGGAACGTTTGCAGTGAAAAATTTTTTAGAATCGTCCTGAATATTTGAATACACATGTTACTTATACGCCCTGACATCCCGTTGTCACGAATTTGAAGTAAACTATGTTTCTCCAGCATTGTTTTATGAAAATGTTTAAATGCCACACATTCATGAATATTTTTCATTAAACTCGAAAAAGTTGTAAGTTTCGATAAAGGCTTCGATCTCAACCATCAAATATCGATCGGTCGAATTGCTATTTACACGATGGAACAACAAAATCGAAAAAATTTGACCTAATGAAAACCAGATATTAAGCTAATTTTTATGGCCAACTGTGGATCCAGGGTTAAAAGTTATGTGTGAATTTGAAAGCAAATTTTATGAATTTAGTCTTGAGCGAGCTTTTGTTGATTCGGTTCTCTTTTCCAGTTCCAAAAAGGAAATCCGAAAAGAATTCCCCCGACTTTTGAAACACTTTTCGATTATTTTGGTGGCAACCAGAAACTTATTGCGATCGCCATAACAGAAAAGTTTGAATCAGTAAAAATGTAAAAATGATAAGTTAAAGAGCAACAGGCGACAGACAACCTCAACTCAATTGCCACATATATGAATACTATATGTATACATATCTACATACACTAGACTGGGCCAAATAAAATAATTTCGTTTTTTTTTTTCAAAATTATATTAATTTTCTTGCAGGACGCCTCTTTCAGCGGCGGCTAAATGTTAAATTCCATGACCTTGTTTTTTTTTCGTTATGGCTCACGCCGCAAAATAAACCGAAATAAAGTCTAGAACGCTTCAAACGTCGAAGATGCTAGTAAAGGAGTTCTACAGTCTACAGTTTTATGATCAGCCTTCTGCAGTCATCGAAAATTTTTACACACATTTGTTTAGAAAAATACACATTCTCAAACCCTCGATGTACTAAAATAAGCAATAAGCAATAGGTACTTCACTTTAAATTAAAAACAGTGGTTAAAGTTAAATGGTTTTCCTCAAAAATAAAATACTTTTTTGTACAACGGAAAAATCAGGGAAGGTTGCTGAAAATAAAGATTCGGTGCGGTACTTTTTAGACCCGGTCTGATGTATGTATGTTTACCTATGTATGTATTTGTATGTTTGAGTTCGTGTATGCGTATATTTGTATATTGTTAATGTATATATTTTTAAATATACTAGGCACATCATGTATGTACATACATCTGGCGATATTGCGGATGTTGCGAATGTTAGCATTCACATTCGGAGCTTAGGCTTTAATTTTAACACTTGCAATAATCGGAACGACAATGAATATTTTTCTGTGGAGTTTACCACCATTCAATTAACTTTCACCAAATTGGAATCACTAACTAATGCCAAACTGCATAGCTTAAGAAAACGCAGAGTGATTACAGCTTCATTTTCCTGCAGTGAACGGTGCACTAAACGAGCGAAGCCTCTAAAGTCGATATCGTCTGATTAGGGTATTCTGAAGCTTACATTTACGTTTTTCGTTTAGCTTTACGTTATTCGTCAATATCACGAAAGCGATTTTTACGTGCTCGTCGACTGTTATCGTATCATGCTACGAATACACGAACACACGATCGTTTTGGACACGATATCGTCAAAGGGAATGATGTTGTAAAATTCAAATTTCGTAACACCCCTGATATGTATAAGTGTACAATGTATTGAAAACACGATTTAATGGATTGCACGTACTTGTCTTTGCAGTTACCTTTGTTGTAGTTTTTTTTTTTTTTTCATTTTGAATGTGATGGCATTGCTTGCGGCGTTGTTATTGCACACTTAAGCTGGAGATTTCTCATTATTAACTCAGACGAACGCGGGTGGCTGGCATGTGGAGCGACAAGGGGCAGGGTACGAGGTGCTCCTACCAGTTTGCCAACAAAGAAATCTATGCAAAAACTCTGAGAGTGAAATGAATATATGTATTCACGCGCGAATGTATATGCATTATTTAAGTATGTATGTATAGATTTGTGTATATATCAATGTACTTGGACAGTCAAAAACATCTACATATCTGAATAAGTTAACAGCAGTACTAATGAAAGATACCGTTGAAAGTTGGTTGTCTACATACATATATGATAGATCATTTGCAAAGCATCAGATAACAACAACAAAAATAGTCCAACAGTTTTCAAACGAGTTTGCTATAAATTTTGGCCTCCTGATGACGCAGCTAGCAGGTATAATTGTTTTCGAACTAGGGAGTGCTGCAGGTTATTTAGTACGTGTATGTATATTAAAAGCATGCATTTAGAAACAAGAGTTGCTATTTACTACATATTCCCACTACCAAAAATAAATTTATGGGTAATTCATGTTTTAAATTTTTTTGATTCCGCGCTTGACGGTGAAAAGTAAATTTTATACGCTGACAGCCTTGCTTAATTCAAACAATGAACTCAAAAATAAGTCATCATCGGACAAGTTATGTATTGGACGATCTCAGCCGCATCTGTCATTGAACCCTACACGATTGAACAGTTAGCCACTTCGCACAGTGGGGCGTTTCCAGAGATTTGTGAAAAAACTAAATAGCTTAAAATGAAAATGATTCCAAAGTGTTATGCTTCAAGTACCCCATGGTGAAATTTTTGATAGTTTTTGAAAAGCGTTAACCCTTTGGGGGTCAGTGAAGTACTCAGAAACCAGAAAGATAGTACTCCGAGATGGAATAGGTCGGCGGTGATTATGCAAAACCACGCAAAGCACATCTCAGAAATAGCATAAGCGACATTTGCAGAATCACCGACTAGTTGATCCTATCCTATATATGTAATATTTATGTAAAGGGACTAATCACGTGATTGTAAATTTGTATCCCAAAAATCCAGGGATCGCTAAAATCCAAAAAAATTGGCGTGCCCAATATGGAGGAACATATATATTTTTATTGGCAATGCGACACTCTTGGATGACTTCACATTTTTCACGCATTGAACCGAATTTTGTAATAAAACGCCAGCAAGCAAGTGGATACTAAAGTAGACTCAACCACGCATCAAATCGTACATATAGATATTTTTTTATTTACAAACATTTATGAATGTATGTATGTATGTATATTAAGCTGTTTGTTGTATCAACTTATTTTGTAAATATTAAGTTCGCCGGGCGGAATATGATAGATTTTGCTCTAAAAATGAGCTGTTCAAGATTTCTGTACTATCTTTTATTACACCCTCCTGTTGTTGTTGTTGTAACGAGGTGTAGTCCTGCCCAACGCGTATTTTCCCTTAGCCTAAATTGTCATCAATATCTTCTAACGGGAGTCCAAGAAAACTAGCAGTTTCAATAGGGTTGGACCAAAGGGAGATGGGTGTTAGTAGAGTGGGCTCCGTAGAGCAAGTGAATAGGTGGTTGGTATTATGGGGGTACGAGCCGCATGCCGTACATACATTCGGCACATCAGGGTTTAGCCTGGATATGTAGTATGGAGTTTAATCTGCTACAATATCCAGAGCGTAATTGAGCCAGAGTGACCCTCGTCTCTCGAGGAAGATGACGCTCCTCTACAGAAATGCGTGGTGTTGAGGCATGCAAAACAGCATTCACCGGACAGAGCGCGGCCTGGTGGCCAACAGACGTTTTGTGGATATACCCCAAGGCCTGCTTGTGCACCTCTGGATCAAACGGCGTTGTTATAAAGTGTGCCGGATCTCATCAAAATGTTTACGTAGATGCGTCTTAACGGTCCTAGGAGGGGGAGTTAGCTCAAACAGTTGCCTATTGGGGTGCTGTGCTTTACAGCAATTCAGTAGGTACAGTAGGTAAAATATGGTAGTAAACTAGAAAATGAAAAATAACACAGGCCGACAAGAAATTTGACCATAAACCAGACCATACTTTCCTAAAGGTTTTCGATGCGCTGAATTCAAATATGGACGCAGAATTGCTCTATCACGTCAGGATTTTGAGATATCCTAACCTAAAAGTGCAAAAAACACCGTTTTTGCCTATTTTTGAGGTTATATATATACGACAAATTTTTTTAAAAAGCAAACATTGCATCTTAAATAGAGATCTTCCTCTTACGAATGGCGTTGAGTTTGCTCAAATATCTTTTTTTTTCGCTAAGATAGAGCAATTTAAAGTTTATAAATTTGCTAATTTTCCTATAGCTGAAAAACCACTAAATTAACGAAGGTATGATGCAGTACAACACATACGTCTTACTTTAAATTGCTCTATCTTAGCGAAAAAGAAAGATATTTGAGCAAACTCAACGCCATTCGTAAGAGGAAGACTTCTTCTTTAAGATGCAATGTTTGCTTTAAAAAAAAAACTCGGTCGTATATATATGTATAACCTCAAAAATAGGCAAAAACGGTGTTTTTTGCACTTTTAGGTTAGGATATCTCAAAATCCTGACGTGATAGAGCAATTCTACGTCCAGATTTGAATTCAGCACATCGAAAACCTTCAGGAAAGTATGGTCTGGTTTATGGTCAAAAATTTTGGTCTCATTTTGTCGGCCTGTGTACAACACATTGAAAGCAAATTCTTAAGGGTCAATTACATAAAACTTTGACCTTGAAAAGTTCAGTATACGTTTTTAAACGAAGCATGGCAAATAGCAGACCTCGAAGTTGAAGCAAGGTTAAAATTTGGCAAACTCTCAAATTTAGCTTGATTTGCTTGCTTTGCCAATCAGATGTTGATGACTTTGCTTTAATTTAAGAATAAAATGGTTGAGGAAATAATAATTAATTCATTTTTCTCTATAAAATTAATAAATTAACCAAAACACTCTGAATGCAAAGAAATAAATAACGAAAACAAATGTATAAAAGAGAAGCGTCAAAGCGTTCATTGTAGCATACCTCTGGAGTTGAGTACAAAGTTTTGAGGTTGCAAATGTCAGGCGAGGTTAACAAAGCTTTATGTATTTGACCCTTTAGGCCAATCCGATTACGTTAACACGTGCCTCATTGGGGTCAAAGATAGAAAAAACAGTGGGCTTTCATCCGTAAAATCGACACCACTTCTTTTATGAACATTATCCGAATACGGTTCGATACGACTCTTTATTAGTGAACCTTTGATTTATGTAAAGTTTTTGCTAAAACTGCTATTTTCAGAAATGGGTATTTATTATTTATCACACTAGGTCATAGTTGATATATTCAATTTAGAATTTTAATGCCAGGAACATTGAAATAATGAAAAACAACAAATTTTAATATAATTAGGCAATTCACAAGATCTCCTATTCGCGTATCTGCTATTAGTTTAAAACTGTCATAATTTACATGCTGTCATTTCTCATATAAAATTTGAATAGCACAATAAAATTGAGCAACCTATGTATATCAAGTGTGCTACTTTGTTTTTCAATTTGTTTTGTTTTGAAATGTAATTTTTTTCTTTTCAATTTCCTAAACAGTTTTTACAAAAATTAAATTTATAGTTTCAGATACGACCGTTCAGCTCATCATAGTGCTCACAAGAGCTGTGTTATCAAAATAGTGCAATAAACCACAACACATCTTGTGAATTGCCTAAATTTTATTACTTCTGAAATAATTTTAGTGCAGAAACAATTTTTTTTTTACATTTTTTTTTTTTGGTATATCACTGTTTTTTCCAAACTTTGACCTCGATGAGTCAGGCCTCGGGTATGATAACTTGACATCACCGCTATACAAGAAATGCGACGACGGGGCAAGGTTATAAGACCATCCAAACCTGCAATGTCTACTGGAGCGGCCACACTAATGAGCGCAGATTCGGCGTCGGTTTTGTGGTGGGAAAGAGGCTTGTGAAACTGGTAGTGTCTTTCACAGACGTGAACGAGCGTCTCGCCACAATTCGAATAAAACTACGATTTTTTACCATATCGTTAATCTGTGCGCACGCACCGACTGAGGACAAGGACAACGTGGAAAAAGATGCATTTCTACGCGAAATTAGAAGAAACTTATGAGCGCTGCCCCCGTCATGATATCAAAGTCGTGCTTGGCGACTGTAACGCCAGGGTGGGCAAGGAGGGTGTATTTGGCCCAACAATATGGTCGTAGTCAGCACCAGGTTCAAGCATAAAAAGATCCATCAAGCAACATGGCTATCCGCGAGATGAAGAGGGAAGCAAGACGGCTTTTCCGGGCGAAGAAAAGGGTAGCGGAAAAGCGTGAAATCGAAGAGCTTGAAATGCTAGCCAGCAGAAGCAACGCGCGAAAATTTTATCAAAGAATTCGACGAATGACGGAAGGTTTTAACCCCGGGGCAAACTCCTGCAAAAATGACAAGGGCGACCTGGTGACAGATGTTCAGAGAAGTTATAGAGGGATCACTTCTCTGCCCTTCTAAACGGAGGAACAGAGCAACAACCAGAGAAGAGGACGAACCCGAGCCCACAATCGAAGACGATGGAGTCGAAGTTCCACAACCCGACTATAACGAGGTGCGAATAGCTATATCACGGCTAAAAACAATAAAAAAATCAAAATCTTGATTAATCGAGTAAACAGCCTTTTTGATTAATCAAAAACCATAATTAATCGATTAATTGAGTGATCGAAATTATGAATAATCAAAATTTTGATTAATCAATTAATCGCACAGCACTACTTGCTAGTTTTTATTTACTTTCACCTGGGTCTGGACTCTCTAACTGTGAGTTTTGAAATTTGCACTTTTCATCATTTAAAATATATGGGAACAAAGTGAACATTTCAAAAGTCACAGTTAGAGAATCCAGGCCCGTTGTTTTTTTGGGATGGTATGAAATCTTGCGAGTCAAATTTGATCCACATCTCGGTTTTCGATTGGGCCGAAATGTTGCACGCATTTATAAATCGGTTGGCAATGCAATATTAACATAACGGTAGCAATAAGCGAGAACGGCTTAGCTCAACTAGGACAAAAATGAGGTCAACAAAGGGTTCTCCGTACGCAAATCTGTTATCGCACACCTTTTATAAACAAAAACCATATCTCAATTCTAAACGACAATTTTAGCTTTTAAATCTGTTTTTTTGCAATTTTATTTCGGGAGAACAAAAAAACTGTTGTATAAATATTTTTTTATTTACAAAGAAGACAAAGCATAATATAGCTAGTTGGAAAACTTTTTTCGCATGCATGTACAAGTTAACACAGTCTAATGCTTAAACTGCTTAGACTACATTGTCGCATTCATTTCCGCTATTAAAGGAAACCCAATACTTCCACTTATGGAATCGATTCATAACAAACAAGTTGAACGATGGGAATTGCTGAGCCAGCATGCTCGCAAGCAAATATCAATACCACCGATATCAGCAAATAGCGGCGGCAATGGACAACACTATAAGCTGTGAGCGCGACGGCAGCGACGACGACGACGACGCTGGCGATGGCTATAGCTTAGGGTAGGAATAAGTTAGGGTAGATTAATCAGTTCGAAAAGAGACTCAATAAATGACACAAGTGTCAAAAACTATTTGTCGCCCAACCGCGGTTTGAACCTACGACCGCCGAACCTCAATAATTTGGAGGAGGTTAAGTCAACTGAATCAATTAAATAATTTGGAGGAGGTTAAGTCAACTGAATCAATTAAATAATTTGGAGGAGGTTAAGTCAACTGGATCAATTCAATAATTAATTTGAAGGAGTTATCAACTGGAGAAATCAACTGAAACACTGAATCAATTCGATAATTTGGAGGGGTTGTCATACGCAATTATGGATAGTTCAATTATATTACTTCTTGCGTAAGTAGAGTGCTACAATTTTTTTTTTGAAGTGATTTGTGAAAAATTAATAAATTTTGGCAGTATTGCTCTCTGAAAAATAGAGTAACGTATTGAGTTGTCCTGGAAATAGTAGCAATAGTGAAGGTGTCCTAAAAGAGCTTCAAGAAAAGATTAGCAACTGAAATTTTTCAATCTAATTTGCTGTCTCGTGTTCTGCTTTGTTTGTTTTGTCTGTTATTTCTTTGATGAGTGATAGTGAAGGTACCCTAGAGGACTTATTAGAAAGGATTGGTAACTTACACGTTTCGAGGAATAGAAATACAATTGTAATGGACGCAAACCAAATAACTGCTTTGGTGCAGGCTGCCGTAACTGGCGCACTGCAACAGCAACAGGAGTCCTTTGAACAGAAAATAACCCGACTGACGGAACAAATTACCACCTTAACCACAGTAAAAAAGCCACAGACATACGAGCCTGTGAAAATCATTACAGGCATTAAATGCGAAGAACCTCTAGACCTGGTGAAGTCATTGCCAGAGTTTGACGGTCAAGTCAGCACCTACGTTTCCTGGCGCCAGGCCGCCCACACGGCTTATGAGGTGTTTAGAAGCTATCAGGGCAGTTCTAGGCACTACCAGGCCGTAGGGATAATTAGAAATAAGCTAAAGGGCTCCGCTGATGCCGTTTTAGCATCGTTTAATACGGTGCTGAATTTCGAAGCGATCATTGCTAGACTGGATTTTACCTATTCGGACAAACGTCCGATATATCTCATAGAACAAGAACTGTCTACGCTTCGACAGGGCAACCTTTCAGTCCTGAAATATTTCGATGAAGTGGAGAAGAAACTAACTCTTCTCACGAATAAAACCATAATGACCCATGAGGGTCCCATTGCAGAGTCAATCTGCACAAAGTATAGAGCGGACGCGCTTAGGGTGTTCATTTCGGGCCTGAAAAGACCATTGTGTGACATTCTCTTCGCCTCTCGACCTGATGACTTGCCGGCCGCTCTGGCCCTGGCACAAGAAGTCGAGTCAAATAGAGAGCGATATGCGTTCGCTACAAGCTTCGCTGCGTCTGCTGAAGATCCAAACAGATTTAAGAAGATCGGTGATAACAACTTAGACCAGAGATTGCGAACCCCCCAAAAAAATCCACATTTTTTCAATAGACAACCGAAAAGGAACGGCAACGAAAATGATCAACAAGATCAACCAACACCGATGGAAATAGATCCGTCAGAATCACGGTTTCGCCAGAATTCAAATTGGCGTCAATCACAAAAAGTAAATCAAGGTCAACAACAATACCGGAATAATTCAAAACAGAGCCCTAACTCTAACCAACAACAACAAATTGGAAAGCGACAGGCAGAATCAGGTAGGAATACTGGACCAAAAATCCAGAGAATAAATAATTTAAGCCAGGATAACAAAGAGACAGCCTACAATCAAGAGGCGGAAGAAGAAATGGAAAATCTCGAAGAAGAAGAACTCAATTTTTTAGGGGGAAATCCCTGCTTCCGTGGATCGAACGAGGAGTAGGGCACCAAGGAAAAAAAATAAAACTATTGGTGGATACAGGCGCGTCGAAAAACTATATTAAACCTTTGCCAGAGTTTAAAAATGTTATCCCAGCATCCACACCTTTTCTAGTTAAGTCACTGCACGGAAATAGTCATGTGAATAAGAAGTATAGAATCAAGTTATTTGGTGTATGGGCAGATTTTTTCATATTGCCCAACATGGCAACGTTCGATGGTATTATTGGACTGGATCTATTAAACCGAGTAAATGCTCAAATAGATCTGAGTAGTGGAGTTATACGACACGATTTCGGAAACGAAAAGCTGTTGTTCCACGAGTGCGTGAATGTAAATTTCATTGATATGAGAAGTGAGGAAATTCCTTCTTGTGTCCGAAATCAATTTCTTAAGATGATAGAAAATAGGAAGAGAGCCTTCGCAGACCCAAACGAGTCCCTTCCCTTCAATACAAATATAGTTGCTACCATAAGAACAAAAAACGAAGAGCCGATATATTCTAGGCTCTACCCATATCCTATGAGTATGGCCGAATTCGTCAACAGGGAGGTGGTCGATTTGCTGGCTAACGGCATCATCCGCCCTTCCAGATCACCTTACAATAACCCGATTTGGGTTGTTGACAAAAAAGGGATAGATGATGCGGGAAATAAAAAAAAAACGGTTAGTGATTGACTTTAGGAAACTAAATGAAGTCACAATCGAGGACAAGTATCCGATGCCTAATCCAATGGTGATATTGTCAAACCTAAAAGGATCACAATACTTCACCACCCTTGATCTGAAATCTGGATTCCATCAGATTGAGTTGATAGAGAGGGACAGGGAAAAAACTGCCTTCTCTGTAAACAACGGCAAATATGAATTCTGCCGCCTGCCTTTTGGACTTAAAAACGCCCCCAGTATTTTCCAGAGAGCGATCGATGATGTTCTGAGGGAACAAATAGGCAGGACCTGCCATGTTTACGTCGATGATGTGATTGTCTACTCAAAAACTGCAGAAGACCATTTAAGGGACGTTGAATGGGTCCTGCGTATGCTTTGCGAGGCCAATATGAGAGTCTCAGTGGAAAAATCAAAGTTTTTCAAAACTGAGGTAGATTATTTGGGCTTTGTTGTATCAAGAGGGGGAGTAAAAACAAACCCTAATAAGGTCCACAGCATAGAATGCTATGAGCAGCCAACCACTCTTCGAGGGCTCCGCTCCTTTTTAGGATTAGCGAGCTACTATAGATGTTTTATTAAAGATTTTGCTAGCATAGCAAAACCACTTACCGATATGCTTAAAGGGGAAAATGGCAAAGTAAGTGCCGCACAGTCAAGAAAAATTAAAATTCAGTTAACACCAGAAGGTGTAGATGCATTCAACAAACTTAGAGAAATTTTGGCATCAGAAGACGTCACATTAACATACCCAGATTTCACAAAACCTTTTGACTTGACGACTGATGCATCTTCGAGAGGGTTGGGAGCAGTACTTTCACAGGAAAGGAAACCCATTACCATGATCTCAAGAACTCTAAGAGATAGGGAAGAACATTTGGCAACAAATGAAAGAGAGCTCCTGGCAATCGTGTGGGCCCTCAACACCTTGAGAAATTACTTGTATGGTGTAAACCAGCTGAACATTTTCACTGACCACCAGCCTTTGACATTTGCAGTCTCGGATAAAAACCCTAACGCGAAAATCAAGCGATGGAAATCTCTAATAGAAAGCTTCAATGCAAGGATTTTTTACAAGCCCGGGAAGGAAAACCATGTTGCCGACGCATTGTCGAGACAACACATGAATATGGTGGAGGTTGAAATGGAAGCAAGCTCTGACTGCGCCACCGTACATAGCGAAGAGTCCCTGACCTATACCATTGAAACGGTGGATAAACCTGTTAATTGCTTTAGGAATCAAATCGTACTTCAGGAGTGCGAAAGTCCGGCAAAACAGACCTTTATCTTGTTCGGTTCGAAGACTAGACATATTGTTTCATTTCGTGATGCAGATTCGCTAATGGACACACTACAAGAAGTAATTAATGATGGTGTGGTTAATGCAATACACTGTAGCCTGCCAGTTCTGGCGAAGATTCAGCACCGACTGGTGGAGCTTCATCCCAACGTGAAGTTCCGCCACACTGAAAAGATGGTTGCTGATGTCTTTAGTGAAGGTGACCAACATGAAATTGTTGTTGCTGAACACAACCGAGCACATAGGGCTGCGCAGGAAAATGTGAAACAGATCCTGGCTGACTATTTTTTTCCAAAGATGGATAAAAAAGCAAGAGAGGTGGTGGCAAACTGCCGAATCTGTTCAAAGTCCAAATACGACCGCCATCCAAAAAAGCATGTCATTGCGGCAACGCCGATACCATCTCACATTGGACAAATACTACACATAGATATTTTCTCTACTGATCAAAAATATTTTTTGACTTGCATCGACAAGTTTTCGAAATTTGCAATAGTGCAGAAGATCGCATCGAGAACGATCATTGACATAAAACCGCCAATATTGCAGATAATAAACATTTTTCCAAACGTTAAAACAATATTTTGTGACAACGAAAAGTCGCTCAACTCGCATACCATAAAATCAATACTGTTTGATTATAATAATGTAACAATCGCAAATGCACCCCCGCTTCATAGTACCTCAAACGGGCAAGTGGAACGTTTCCACAGTACTTTAACCGAGATAGCTAGGTGCCTTAAACTGGAAAGAAATGTTAGTGACACCGTTGACCTAATTTTGCTGGCTACTATAGAATATAATAAATCCATTCACTCGGTAATCAACAGGAAACCAATCGATGTCCTTTACTCGGGTTCAACCAACGCTGTGGAATCAATCCGAGACCGTATTGAAAAAACACAGGCCGCTGACCGCGATTATCATAATAAAAACCGTCAGGATATGTCATATAACGCCGGCGACAGGGTCCTGGTGAAGGTAAATCGAAGGCTGGGAAATAAGCTCTCGGCATTATATGTAGAGGAGGTAGTTGAACAGGACCTAGGCACCACCGTTCTTATAAAGGGGAGGAGGGTCCACAAGGACAACCTTCGGCCCCCTTGATGGACCAAGTCACTAATTGCCACCTTTCTTTAATTACAGGTTAATAACATCGGCATTCCTGACGACAACAACTTTGACAGAAAAACTCACAAACTATACTGACGCCAACTACATCCCGATTGTGGACGGGGAGACAATAGTATGGGAACACTACGGATACTTGACACACTTCACCAACTTGACATTATACGAAACAATGAACGACGAGACGAAGGATCTAATTACTTTATTCCCTAAGTCGCATATGAGACTGCTGCTCGACACGGATATGAAACACATCGAAGCACTGCTGCGAACCGTCGACGTTCACCACCGGCAAGCACGAAGCTTGAATTTTTTGGGTACGGCACTCAAGGTCATTGCCGGCACCCCCGACTTCGATGACTACCAGAGACTCCAGATGAAACAGGACATACTTGTTGACTCGAACAACAAACAGTACAGAATAAACACCCGCATTCAGCAGAAGATTTTAGAAATGACAGATAAAATAAACAAAATTATTACCTCTACTAAAAAAGAGGAAATAGACACGAGCCACTTATATGAAACAATACTAGCAAGAAATAGGATAATAACTCTAGAGCTGCAAGCTGTCACAATTTCAATAACTTTAGCCAAACTAAATTTAGTAAGTCCTGTAATATTGGACAATAGCGATATAAACAAAATAATCAACGAGCACTCGACTAACGTATCAACAATAGAGATATTAGGAATGTCTAGAATTAAGGTATTACAAAATAGGGACAGTTTGTATTTCATAATAAAATACCCCATACCTGAGACAGTTTGCAAAAAGCTTAGCCTATTCGCCGTTCCACACCAGGGGCTAGTACTTCATTTTGGGGACACAAACACCGTTGCCGAATGCGGCAGCAAAGCACATGCCGTAAAATGCGAAAAATCAACCTTTGCCACCTTCTGTAAAATGCTGAAAACCATTACTTGCGGGCAACAGCTCATCTCGGGAGAAACGGCAAATTGCTCAACTACAGCAAACCACGAGAGGGGCATCAATGAGATTGACGATGGAATAATTATTATCAATAATGACACGGCCGTAATAAAGGGCGAGACCGGTATCTTAAGAACCGTCAAAGGGACTTACCTGCTAACCTTCGAACAGCAGGTGACAGTAAACGGTACCGAATTCCGAAATCGAAACAATGCCATCACACGCACCCCCGGAAAATCGACTGCCCAAAAGATCAACCTGGTGGGACACTTGGGGTCTCTGAGTCTTAATTACCTCCAGGAAATGAATGTCGAAAACATCAACCACATAGACACTTTGCGACAAGAGATCAGTTTAAAGACAGTGGTTTTCGTTGTTGCAGTGGCAACCATTACTGCCTTCCTGGTGATCTGGCTGATCCTAAGCATCCAAGGAAAACGTTCCGCAAAAAAGATGATGGATCTTGCTATACGGAAAATTGCTGAGAGGATCGCGGACGACCCTCACTTAGGGGGGGAGGAGTTAACACAGTCTAATGCTTAAACTGCTTAGACTACATTGTCGCATTCATTTCCGCTATTAAAGGAAACCCAATACTTCCACTTATGGAATCGATTCATAACAAACAAGTTGAACGATGGGAATTGCTGAGCCAGCATGCTCGCAAGCAAATATCAATACCACCGATATCAGCAAATAGCGGCGGCAATGGACAACACTATAAGCTGTGAGCGCGACGGCAGCGACGACGACGACGACGCAGGCGATGGCTATAGCTTAGGGTAGGAATAAGTTAGGGTAGATTAATCAGTTCGAAAAGAGACTCAATAAATGACACAAGTGTCAAAAACTATTTTACATATATATTTAACATACTATATAAAGAATAAACAATCGAACTAACAAAGAACCAAATAATCAAACAGTGCAAAGATATTCTTGAACCAGTCGCATCAGTGACGTAGTTTTTGGGCAAGGGGGAGTCGAAAAAAATATTTGCGTTCAATTTTCTTTGCTTAAGTATCCGCGAAAAAACGCTGAAACGAGTTTTTTGCTATAACTTTCTTATACCTCGTCTGATTTTTTTAAATTTTACCGCCTGGCCCTATCATTGACCTTTGAAGTGTTTTGGCTTAAATCGAATTTCGAATTTATTTTTATACCACTAATTTTAAAGATCTCAGAAAATTATGAGGATTTATCAAACAAAAAATTATACTTTTGGCCTAAGCAACGTAGTGATAGACGAACATTTTTTGTTAATATTTTTTTTTACTTTTTTTACTTGGTTTATTTTATTAATTATCTCTATTTCAAACATGGTAACTGTCTACACTGAAATTGCCTTGGACTAGCCTTTTTTAGTATTCTAGCCTCAAACATTTGCATGCTTTTTTCGTTTTGTTTCCAAAAATTGTCAAAAATGCAAATATCCGATTTGTTCAATCTTATTTTTAGCCTGTGCCTGTACGACACTACGGATTTTCCAGTTTTTTTCCTGTATGTTTTGTAAATTGTTTTGTGACTTGATTTCTTCTGTAAATGTAGCATTACAGTCTTCAAATGGCACATTAATTTCCACTTATCCCTGACAGTAATGACCTCTTTTGCGGGGTTAATGTCGCACCTCGGCCCGTTGTTGTATTCTGATTTCGGATTCAGCAGTAAATTTCCCTCAAGAATATGTATGTATTCCCATATTGCTTTTTGCATTTTTGGCAAATTCAAACCAAAATCGGAGAATCACAAAAACATACCGTTGTTTGAAGCAAGAATACTAGAAAAGGCTAATCTGAGAAAATCATATTCAGGTAAGTGTTTGTTTATATCAATGGTTTTTTTTTCAGTTTTATAGCAAAAATTGGGCAAGGTCTGCACGTAAACTAGAATTAATAGACCTCTAGAATGATCTATAACTCCATTTTGTAAAATAAATCAATATAATTTTCCCATGGGGGATTGATCCCCCTAATCCCCTCCCTATCTACGCCACTGTGTCGCATTGCTTTCATACAATCTTGAGAGTTAGACGAATATTCTTAATTTGAGTTTTGTATAAAATGTCGCACATAAAAAGATACAATATAAACACGACAAGGGTGCTTAAAAAGGCTCTTTTTTAAGGTCCTACAAACTCAAAAGTTAGTACGTAATTGACAAGAAAAAAAATTGTTTTGGAATGTTCGAAGCTTCAACTTAAAAATATATAGCTTTTTTCAACCCACATAAGCCTAAAACTAAACTAGCTGAAAAACTGCAAGATTTATTGGAGTTCCTTTTTTTATTGCCAAGTAAGACATTTTCCAATAAAAAAAGTGCCTACATATTATGAAAATTTCAATTTTAGTGCAAAAAGATTTTTACTCTGAACAAAATTAGAAAAGTCGCATTAAAATCAAAGCTGTCCCAAGCCCCCAATAGGTTTCATTTCAAACAAAAAAGGGGTGTTTGAGTTATGGATTCCTGTAATAAAACATAATGTACTTTGTATAGTACCCTGGGCATATTTTCAAAAATTTTGCAAAAAGTTAATTTGGATTTTTTTTCTATATAACATGTATTGGAATATTAATACATAATAGCGACTTCCACAGTGTTTTTTATTTCTTATGTGGCTTATTTTTTTATCAGTAACTAACTTGTTTTTGGGCGAATACATAATTAAGTATTAATTTTTCTTATAAACTATACATATTTAATGTTTTTGAGTATTTTTAGGACCTAAAACAACATAATTCTACCCTTTTTTTTTAATTTTTTTGCGTTTTAGGAACAGCTTATTTTCGTCGCCAAAATTTGCCAGCTTTTGAAGAAAGCTAAAAATTGCAGAATCTCAAATTTAGCTTAGTAGCTGTCACAAACAGCTGACTTACGTTATCTAATTCATTTTGCGTTCATCGCCAAAATGTGCCAAAAAATTAACCAAATGAAATTAAACATGGAAATTTTAAGAGATTTTCCTTCGCTGGAATCGCCAAAGTCGCCAAAAGTTGACATTGGAAGATTCAGGCCTCTCCTAGGAGATACATACATATTTTTCGGTTTAATATTGATACACTATCCAATAAAACACGGCTTCTAAAACACAACGTAATATTAACGCTTTATAAAAAAATTTTCACAAAAATTTTTCTACAAACAATTAGAATATTTTTTTTTTGTTTTTTTTTTTCGATTTTGTTTCCTTTCTTATAACATTTCAGACATTCAAAGCCAAGCAGACATTTTTATAAAACCGAGACGTAAAATTTTTTTTAAATGCGAGATCTTGTTAATTGAATCATAATTGAGATCTGTAATTTTTACCGTAATTCTTTTTCACCTCTTTGAAAAATAAAACCAATATGATTTTTGCAAAAAACTAATTTTTTTTTGTCCAGTCTAGTATACATGCACGTTTGTGCCTTTATGTGCTATAAGCAAGGAGTCTCGGGCAGGCGTACCTGGTTTATTCAGGGCAATTCTAAATAATTTTTCACTTTGCGGATTTGCTCACTCTCCCATTGAATTAATGAAAAAAGTGCATAAGACCTTTTTGCAGATCGTTAAATTTGCCCCCCTGGCGTCACGCCTTAGCGGTGTCCAATCGGAGCCAAATTTTATATGTGATTACTTCGATTTTATTGCTATCAATTTAAAGTATGAAATAAAAGAAATTTGAATTTTTTTAGACCTAGTCTGAACTTTGACCCCCGTGCGACACAACTAAGCGGTGTCCAATCGGACCCAAATGCTATCAATTTACGGTATGAAATAAAAGAAAAAATAATTTGCATTTTTTTATACCTCATAGGTTAATCTGAACTTTGACCCTTCTGCGACATGCCTTAACGGTGTCCAATCGGGACCAAAATTTAAATATAATATTATATATTTTCGACTATTGTGATATCGATTTTGGGTGTTAGATTTGAAAAAGTATCCTTTTTATTTTTGGAGTCTCCATAGGGTAATCTAAACTTTAACCGCCGTG